>MU674472.1:106270-148620 GCA_026770625.1 Nicotiana glauca
CCCCCCCCCTGGCTTTGCCCTTGGGTTTGTCAACCAACCTGGCATGTTCAGACCGGGGCGCCTCGACGATGATGTAGTCGTAGTAGTCCTCTGATGGGAAATCTGTTAAGATCCGCCCATGATTCATGGAACCATTCCTTCGCGTGCCGTAGCTTAGGATTCGTGCAGATTAACCTAGAGCAATCCCAATTAAAGGTCCACATTATTACAACCCAGTCTATTGCTCAAATCAATACCACCCTAATCAGCTAGCAAAGAATAACAATTTAAACAACTTAAACTATATCAGATTGCATCCAAAGTGCAGAGATCTGGTAGTAATTTTCATTTCAACTTCAACTTGGAGTTACATGGAAGCAAATCAAAGGAAGTGTACCTGGAGATCGAAATATAAGTAGGAGAAGAAGAAGTCAGCCACATCAACGCAACAATAGACCAAGAGATGATCAAACAGCAACAATACACTGCCCAGGAAGAAGTAAAATCAACCAAAATGCCTTAAATCTACTTGGAATCAACCCAGGAAATTATAGATCACATTCAACAGTCAAAATCACTTAACAACAGCTTGATTAAACCTCAAACGACTCCAGATGTTCTAATACTCAACCACAGAACCGAGATAATAGAGAAAATTGGACTGTTTTTTTTATCTTAGATGATCAATGTAACAATTTTCTTTTGGATATTTTCTATTGTTTTTTTGGATTTTTTTGGGGCAGAATTTAAGACTTAAAGAGAGTTTTGAACTTCTAGTGATTTGAAATTAAAATTGAAGCTAGATCTGCAGAGAGGGTTTTGGAGGGAAGTTTTTGGGTTCAAAACCATGTGAAACAAGGCAGAATGCCTTGCCTTTTATAGGCAAAAGTGAGGGTATCCCTCAGATTTTTTAATTTCATTCTAGTCCCTTATTTCTTTTACTTACTCAACAAGTTAACATTCATGTTTATTGATATTACACGGTGATCCCTAGTCTGGAAGCTTCTAGATTAGTTGTCAACAGATTATCCTATCCTAATACCCAAATTACCCCTATTATCTTAAAAGTGCCAATTACAACCCCTTCTAGAAGCTTCTAGTGTTTTCTAAATTCAACTACCAGGTTCTACCCAACCCCAAACTAACCCTGGACCTGCTCTGAAATTACCAAACTAGGTCAAGCTGACCCTAGCCTTTAGTCTCATCTAACTATGGTTAACAGAACTTAAACAAACTAATCTAACAATCGAAATAACTATCAAGACTAAAAAAACAATTCTAATTATTCTAGCAAAATCAATTCTAAGAACAATTAACAATATTAAAAGAAAATCTAATCTAATTATCTAACTAATACAATTAAAATCTATACTAATATGCACTGAATCAAAGCAAACAATTTAACTAGGATCACCAAAAAGGAATAAGACAACAATTAAATCAAAAGAAATCATGAGAATAGATGAACAAAAATTCAAACCAAACAGAAAAACATGAAGCAGAAATCGAGCAAAATTTCAAACTAATCAGAAAACAAAGAAGGAAATTTACATATTTTAATCAGAAGATGAAAGAAAGAAAGGGAACTTACTGATGAAAGAAAATTCAGGCCAACCATTGTTGCTTGAATCCTCTAGGATTCTTGACACGTAACATCCCTAACCATGTATTTTCGCAAGAAAATACCTGGTTAAGGATATTACGGTCAAAAATCACAAAGATTTTGGGTTAAGGTTCTTGGCCAAAAAATTTAAAAATCAAATTCGAGCCGTTCCGGCCAGATTTAAGGAACACGGCTTGGGTATTAGGGATTAGAAGGTTAAGGCAAGTCTATGGTGTAAATTTAGGGTCATTTGGCATAAGTGACGCATTGGCCGAAAAATCTTCTGATAAATATTCGACGAGATATGAGAGGATTCGAAGGAAACCAATTTGATATTTGGAATGAGGAAGAGAAAGAGAATATGGGGTGTTATTTTGGTGGTCGTTGATGTAAGTGGTGTTCGCCGGCGGCCACTGGGGTTTCAACGATTTGAGGGGATTGGGAGGGATTTGAGGGAAACAAGGCTCAGATTCGAGAAGAGGAGGGTGAGGTGCTTGAGTGGTGTAATTTTGAGGGTTTTTGGAGATGGGCCGCCACTGTGGGCGATTTCCGGCGGCGCCGGACGGCGGCGTTACACAGGCTGTGAGAGGGGTGTTTGGAGACGACGATTGGAGGGTAGGGGGTTATACGACAACTAAATATTATTGGACCCTAGCTTCCTGGCCGTTTGATCAAATAACATCGACGACTAGGATTAGTTATTAATGAAACGTCGTCGTTTCAGGTGAGCTGGGGGCTGGACCGGATAGGGGTGACATAGGGCCTGGGCTGGTATGGGTGATCCGTTTGGGCTTAGGGATTTTTTGGCTTAATTTTGGCCCAAAAAAGCTAGGCAGTCCATTTCTTCTTTATTTAATCCTCTTTATTTTCTTTTATTTCTTTTGCTTTTTGTATTTTATTTTTATTTTTTTCTATTTTGTATTTTTTTTACTTTGTATTTTCTGATTTTGTAAAAATTAAAACAAAACCTAATTAAACTATTTAACTTCTAATTTTTTTTTAAAATGTATAAATGCAACAATTATCAGTTAAGAATGCTTTAAGAATGCTAAAAAAACTATTTTTGTGATTTTTAATTTTGTTCTAAAACAAATTAATACCTATTTGTGAAATTAAATCCCTAAGTGCAAATGCATATTTTGTATTTTCATATGAATTAACATGCACAAATAAAATGCAACAATTATCAGAAAATGACACCAAAATGCACAAAATTTGTAAAGATAAAGAAAAAATTATTTTGTTTGAATTTTTGGGAACAATTTGCTTAGGGCAAAAATCACGTGCTCACAATGCCATTTAGCAAATTTCTATGGCCCTCGCAAAGTTAACAACGCATAGTTGCTTTAGGCACGTTATTTTAATAATTTATCTTTCCTAAACTCGGGTGCACATTTATGTGACCCAAATCCAAATCTCAACGTTAGATAAAATATGTTATGGGCTACGGGTACATATATGTGACGTGACCCGAAACATATTTTAGATAGCGTTGCAATTCTCTTTAAAAAATAACAATAATGAAAGCAGTTAAAGTTAAAATTTGCACATAGGTTCATAATTATTTAAAATCAGATAAATTAAGCCAAATATAACAGTTGAGCGACCGTGCTAGAAACACAGAACTCGGGAATGCCTAACACCTTCTCTCGGGTTAACAGAATTCCTTACTCAGGATTTCTGGTTCGCGGACTGTTAAACAGAGTCATTCTTTTCCTCTTTTCGGGATTCTAAATCGGTGAATTAGGACACCATAAATCTCCCATGTGGCGACTCTGAATTTTCTAAATAATATAATCCGTTTCGATTGTCCTTTAATTGGAAAAACTTCCTTTATTATACTCCTTAGGGGGGTGTAGGTAAAAAGGAGGCGTGACAGTAAAGAAAGATAACCAAGTAAATTAACACCAACATGGCTGGGACACATTCATGTGAAAATGTGCTCAAATAAGAAAGGCGATGCTAACTCAATCAGTCACATCATTTCTTATACACAATTTTGACCATCTCAATCCTCGATGTCTCATATCATAACCTTAATTTCTAAACCTTTAGCACACATGGCATCTAGTGCCGACATATTTTGACCTCACTTTGCACATCTACATCCTCTTGCTATCAAATACATAATGTCCATAACAAATGCAATTAAGATATTCAAGGAGTCTCATTTATATAACATAAAGTAAATTACAGTTTCTAAACCAACTAGGAAATCAATGAGAAAGATGAAGTTATTTTTTAGAAATCATTTGAGCGAAAAAATACCCTTTTCAAATAAAAATACGACATCGAATAGATTATCGCCTTTAATGTAGGTTTTATTAAATTAACACTTAATAGAAATTCCTTTTTAAGTAAAATATAACTTCAGATGGGTAAAGGTTTTTAATTGAGAAAACTAATTGAAATAAAATATAACAATTATCAGCATTTGAAATATTGAAATGCATATATATATATATATACACACACACACACACACACAAGGTAGCGTAATATTAATTCATTTATTTGAAATTACTATGTTACTAACAACTCCGTAGGACAGGAGGAAATGATTCAACGTGGTAAGTTTACCTTAAAAATTGATTCACCAGAATAATAATTTCAGGAAAAGAACTCAAGGAACAACGACAAGTCAATAAATCAATGTCAATAACCCGAACCTCAAAATTCAGCGAAACCAGAAATACAAATTTTCAAAGTCTTGCACGAATGGGCTAAAGTAAATACAGTAAAACAGGGGATACCAAAACATAAGATATGTATACTCACCCTTATCACTCCTTATCAATCCACCCTTACTCCTCCTGTTGCGGCGTGCAACCTGATTCCACCGTACAATATAAATATCATAATAATAAATATAATATGTTGCGGCGAGCAACCCGATCTCACCAGTCCATCCTTATTACTCTCCAATACTTCACCCTTATTTTCCCTGTTGCGGTGTGCAACCCGATCCCACATGTCCACCCTTATTACTCCTGTTGCGGCGTGCAACCTGATCATGCCAGACAATATCAATTCTCCCTTATTCCTCCTCAATATATCACTCTTATTCCTCTTGTTGCGGCGTGCAACTCGATCCCACCAGACAATAGTTTAAATCAACAATAACAACAAATCAACAACTCAATCGCAAGAATTTCTACTACCAAGAGTATGAGTATACGACAACAAGAGAATCATATAAAAATCAAAGGAATACAACAACCTTTACAAAGACAACGAGACATGTAAGGCACGCTATAACTGTACCGGCAACCACCACAATTGGACATGCAGCATATTTGCACAAAGTCATAGAGGAACTCACAATTAAGAAGTATCAAGACAATAAGGAAGACAATCATTTCAACTAAAGCAAGTAAGAGTCAAATAAAAAGTACGAGTTAGAGAAAAGCTAAAAATATCGTATAGAGCATGTAGAGGTAAAACTAGCAAATAGGAAATCCAATTATATCGAAAAACTTTCCACTTAATGAACATAAGGACTTAAGAACCCTAAAGACAAGTTTTCACAAATAAGACCGAGTACACACTCGTCACCTCGCATGCATAGGCTACAATTAACATAGAGGACTCAAATCCTAAGGGGGAGTCCCCCACACAAGGTTAGGCAAGATACTTACCTTAATTCGACCAATTCAATACTCAATTTAGCTTTACCTTTACCAATTCATTAACACTCGGCTCAATCTAGCCAAAAATGACTCAAATATATCAAACAATGCAAGAGAAAATAATTTCAATTCACAAAGCTATGATTCTTATACAATTTTAAAAAGTCAATAAAAGTCAACTCTCCAGGCTCGCACCTCAGAACCCGCCAAAATTTATGAAAACCGAATACCCATTCCGATACGAGTTCACCCATAGAAAAATGATAAAATTCCGATACCATTTGGTTCTTCGAATCATCATTTTATATTTTTGAAAGACTTTACAATTTTTTCCCAAATTCTCCTTTAGATTCTCATAAATTTGATGTTAAATCTAAGATATAATCACAAAATATAGTTGGAAATTGATTAGAGATACTTACCTAATGATTTGGTGTGAAAATATTCTCTCAAAATTGCCCACTCTCGGACCTAGGGTTCAAAATATGGAAAAATGAAGCTAAGATTCGGAATGCCCAGCTTTTAGTAGGTTACAAATGTGGCATTTGCGATACTTGGTTCGCAAATGCGAACTCGCAAAAGCGAAGAATACTTTCGCAAAGGCAAAGCCTGAACTACCTTGTCTCCATCGCACTTGCCATAAAATTCTTCGCAAATGCGAAGGGCCTTCGCAAAAGCGGCCTAAAACATCACAATTGCGAACTTCCCTTGCCCAGATCATTTTTTGCATTTGCGAGGCTAGCTTCGCAAATGAGAAGCCTGCCAGCCCAACGTATTTTCATAAATGCGATCCAATGACCACAAAAACGGTGGTCGCAAATGCGAGATCAGACAGCAGCAAATCAGAAATTTCTTCCAAACACTCTGAAACGTGTTCGAAACACATCCGAGCCCTCGGGGCTCCAAACCAAACACCCACACAAATATAAACACATAACATGAACTCACTTGCACGATCGGAACATCAAAATAACCTCTAAAACCACGAATCAGATGCCAAAACGCATGAAAATCTCTATGAACTTCAAGAACTTCTAGAATTGCAATCAAGCGTCCGAACCATATCAAATCAACTCCGAACGACACCAAATTTTGCAGGCAAGTACCAAATGACAAGATGGAGCTGTTTCAACTCTCAGAATCGCATTCCGACCCCGATATCACAAAAGTCAATTATTGGTCAAACTTCTCCATTTTTCAAACTTCAACTTTTCCAACTTTCATCGAAATGCCTCAAATTAACCTACGAGCCTCCAAATCCGAATCCGAACGCACGCCTAAGACCAAAATAATCATATGAAACTACTAACATCATCCAAAAATCATTCCGGAGCCATTTACTCAAAAGTCAAATTACGGTCAAATTCTTACCGCTTAAGCTTCCAAAACTGGATTCCTTCTTCCAATTCGACTCTGAATCATTTGGAAACTGAATCCAACCATGCACGCAAGTCGATACACATAATATGAAGCTGCTCGTGACTTGAAACTGCTGAACCGGACAAAATTTCCCAAACGACCAGTCGGGTTGTTACATCCTCCTTCACTTAAAACATACGTTCGTCCTCGAACGTGCCCAGAGTCATTCCAAGGCCATCGAACCACTACACGAGCTCACTATACATACATCCAGGGGTGTTTACCCATCACCCAAACCTATGTAGGACTAAAAATGCAACTTAACGGAAGGTCTCATCTCATCCTTAGTCCATAACCTTATGACAGAACCCAAATCTCAACATCTGAAATTCATCATAGGACACAAATCCCACACCATCACACTGTATAAACCTGAAACAAGCTGAATCGAGCCAAAATTCCAATCCAGAATACAATCCCATGCTGTTCCACACAACTCAAATGCCCGAAACAATAACCTCTAACCATCATACCTACTCAAATAACATCCTGGATCCCGTCAATACACTACATATTGAATATAACCTTATTCCGAACTTCCACACCGCTGCCCATGATAAAGAAACATGGAAACTCATAGCCATGAAGTAAACAAGTCAAGAAGCTCTCTCGCCCGTCAAGGGCCATTGCCCAAATCTTAACAGAAACAACCTCATACTTCTAACCACTCCTCACCCCCAATATGATAGTGCTAATGTCAGGTCTAAGAACCTCATCTCAGCCAATACAAGCTGCCCACTAACAACTTATCACAGAACCACAGAAATTCTTACACCACACAGCTCGTACACCAAACCAGCAATAACTCAATTATGCAGCACAAATAAAAGAAAAGTAAGATATAAGGATTAGCTAACAAGTACAACATGTGTAACAACAAAAGTACAGTTTTCATTAAATCATCCCACCAAGGAAAAAAATACCAAATAAACACAAGGAAAGGGTATCCCACATAACATCTACTGCGGCATGCAACTCACTCCCAAATACTCATCGGGCCAAAATGCTCAGGCTCATTGATCACATGAATACTGATATCAAGCATAGCAGAGTGCACAAGTAAAACTGTGGAAAAAATGAATAGAAGTAATAAAACATGAAAGAAACAAGCACAACTAATGTGTAATGAGCAAATCAACATCACAAGGGCTATCTCGCCCATATTGCCATATGGCCTGAACAGAACTACATCATGCATGGAGAATAATCATATAACCTCATAGCCCATCACAACATATGAGAGTAGCACATAATATAGGCTAGGGGCACAAATAATATCCTTTCTGTCCTTTTACATAACCATAATGACAATCTCACATGAGCACCCAAACTTGACCTGATACAAAATACATATTCTCATTGAGCTTTCAAATAGCCCCTAACCTAGATCCTAATCATTTCCAAATAGGTAAATATCTTTCCAAAAGTACACAAGAACCTATCGATAATGCATGCTATTAATTATCCCTTCTTCAATGTTTCTTTACAATCTGCAAACACGAAATAGTCTGCATATGAGAGTATCTAGCCCCGAAACCTCAGGAATACCAAAATTTCTATACTTGGCTCAACTATGCAAATCAAGTGGCTGATACATCACTCACACCCCATCATTCTGCTAAATCACCCATATAGAATTTCTGGCCGCATAACAAAATCTGAACCTCAAAAGCCTCAAAACTCAAAAATCATCATGCCACTAGCCACGCACCCGCAAATCAAAACTCAAGGGTATTTCCTAAAATGCACGCGCTTCACATATGATAGCAAGCCATGCCAACACTCTATTAATTTCTGACACCCATTCAGGAGAAAATCACAATGTACAACATATTCCTTATGCCCATAATAGACAACCAACTCAAGCCGTTGCCAAACCATCGAGAATCCTCCGAGATCCATCTGCACACAACTAAGCCATCAAAACTGCATCTCCCCCATTCAACCGAGTCACACAAACCGTCCAACCCAAGAGTGCTGCCAAAAATGGCAGTATTCAAAAGGACCAATTATTTCATTGCTATTCTAACCCCACACCACAGAACTGACCCATTTCTTCGGATAGTCGATATGCAGTAACCTTAATCAAAGCCCCAAATACAAATGAACCAAACATGAACCATATAGCCCAGAAGCTCATAAACCACCGCATTTCCTTTGAACCACCCCGTTCTGCCACAACCATGATGCCCACGCTGAATAGACCTTCTGTGAATCTGAAGTTGTTTCTTCGACTCCCTTTGATACTGAAATGTAGATTCATCAATGATGCAGAAACACCGTAAGCCCCAATATCATTCCCTGTAAGATCTCAGACCTTAAACACATACAAATTTCAGAAACCTTCCAATACCACATATGTCCATACCTCAGGCCAAAATTGAGGTAAATCTGACTCTCAATCCGAATGCCACTAGTGGACTCCTCCACTTGGCGTGAAGCTATAGAACACAACATCTGATGATCCACAAACTAACCTCACAACTCGCACAACACCAATTGCAAGGTACTTACCACCAACTATCCTCCATCAACATCCGCCTCATGACCTTGCCATAATCTCGACGACTAGTCAACCAATTAAACCTTCTCAAGCTCGTATTCATCTACCAGATGCTTAAACCCGGTGCACCTCCATGTGAACAACTTAGTAGTCTCTAAATACCTCTGTATCTTCAGTCTGGACAACGCGTTGAGATAATGTTTGAGCATCCCTGACCCCCTCATAGCCCGTCTGTAGCATCAGGAACCACTAGTGCATAGCGGACACTGAGAGCGCAATATCATATATGAGTGGATGTAAAAGAACATAAGTTATATGCTTCGTTCTGAATCAATATCGCATGATAAGGAATGAAAGAAGGGAGAGTATCCTAATAGTTCTGTATCCTCTCAAAGATAAGTACATACGTCTCCATACCGATCCGCAAGACTCTACTAAACCTGCTTATGACTCATAGCACCAGTGAACTTAGAACTCTGATACCTTGTCACGACCCAAAATCCCTCCAAAGGATTCGTAATGGCACCTATTCTCTAAACAAGTTAAGCCTAGCATTAACAAAAATAACATTGATATTCATTAACTTCAAATTAGATAATTCTGAACAATTACAATTCCCAAAACCCGTAGTACAAGTCATAAGCCTTTATAGGAGTAGTTATACATAACAAATACATCACTGTTCCAGAACAAAAGGAACCAATGGAAATAAGTACAAATAAAGGTGACTCCGAGGCCTGCGAACGCAACAGTAGATTTACCTTAAGTCTCCACCCCAACGATCCGCACAACTACTAACAAACAAATACCCGGAGCTGTAAAAAAATGTACAGAAGTATAGTATAAGCACACTACAATAGTGCCCAGTAAGTATCAAGACTAACCTCGGTGGAGTAGTGACAAGGGAAAGTCAAGACACATACTGGCCTAATAAATTGAACAGGATATAATAATAAACTAACAAGGTAAAGATACCAATAACAGGGAGAAATCAAACTACAAACAGTAGAGACAATAGAAGCGAAACACGGATAGTAATGAAAGATAACCAAGTAAATTAACACTAGCATGGCTGGGACACATACAGGTGAAAATGTGCTCAATAAGCAAGGCGATGCTAACTCAATCAATCATATCATTTCTGATACACAATTTTGACCATCTCAATCCTCGATATCTCATATTATAACCTCAATTTCCAAACCTTTAGCATACATGGCACCTTGTGCCCACATATTTCTACCTCACTTTGCACATCAACATCCTCGTGATACCCAGTACATAATGTCCATAGCAAATGCAATTACGTTGTTCAAGGAGTCTCATTTATATAACATAAAGTAAAGTACAGTTTTAAATCAATTAGGAAATCAGCGAGAAAGATGAAGTTATTTTTTAGAAATTATTTGAGTGAAGAAAATACCCTTTACAAATAAAAATACGACATCGAATAAATTGTCGCCTTTAATGTAGGTTTTATTAAATTAACACTTAATAGAAATTCCTTTTTAAGTAAAATACAACTTCAGACAGGTTAAGGTATTCAATTGAGAAAACTAATTGAAATAAAATATAACAATTATCAGAATTTGAAATATTGAAATGCATATATATGTATACGGCGAGTTCGAATTTAAAAGTCGTACAAGGTAGCGTAATATTAATTCCTTTATTTTAAATCACTATGTTACTAATAACTCCGCAGAACAGGAGGAAATGACTCAACGTGGTAAGTTTACCTTAAAAATTGATTCACCAGAATAATAGTTTCAGGAAAAGAACTCAAGGAACAATGACAAGTCAATAAATCAATGTCTATAACCCAAACCTCAACACTCAGTGAAACCAAAAATACATAATTTCAAAGTCTTGCACGAATGAACTAAAGTCAATACAGTAAAATACGGGATACCAAACACAAAATATGTGTATCCACCCTTATCACTCCTTATCAATCCACCCTTGTTCCTCCTGTTGCGGCGTGCAACCCAATCACAATGTACAATATAAATATTATAATAACAAATATGATATTTGGAGGCGCACAACCCGATCCCACCAGTCCACCCTTATTACTCCCCAATACATCACCCTTATTTCTCCTATTGCGGCGTGCAACCAAATCCCACCCGTCCATTCTTATTTCTCCTGTTGCGGTGTGCAACCCAATCCCACCAGATAATATCAATTCTCCCTTATTCCTCCTCAATATATTACCGTTATTCCTACTATTACGGCGTGCAACCCGATTCCACTAGATAATAGTTTAAATCAACAACAACAGCAAATTAACAACTCAATTACAAGAATTTCTACTACCAAGAGTATGAGTATACGACAGCAAGAGAATCACGTAAAAATCAAAGGAATACAACAACCTTTACAAAGACAACGAGACATGTAAGGCACGTGATAACTACACCAGCAACCACCACAATTGGACATGTAGCTTTTTTGCACAACGTCATAGAGGAACTCACAATTAAGAAGTATCAAGACAATAAGGAAGGCAATTACTTCAACTAAGGCAAATAAGAGTCAAATAACAAGTAAGAGTTAGAGAAAAGCTAACAACATCGTATGGAGCATGTAGAGGTAAAACTGGTAAATAAGAAACCCAATTATATTAGAAAACTTCACATTAGAACTTAAGGACTTAAGAACCCTAAAGGTAAATTTTCACAAATAAGACCGAACACGCACTCGTTACCTTGCATGCACAAGCTACAATTAACATAGAGGACTCAAATCCTAAGGGGGAGTCCCCGACACAAGGTTAGGCAAGATGCTTACCTCAATTCGATCAATTCAATACTCAATTTAACTTTTCCTTTACCAATTCATCAACGCTCGACTTAATCTAGCCAAAAACGACTCAAATATATCAAACAATGCAAGAGAAAATAATTTCAATTAACAAAGCTATGATTCTTATACAATTTGCAAAAAGTCAACAAAAGTCAACTCTCCGGGCCCGCACCTCGAAACCCGCCAAAAATTATAAAAACCGAATACCCACTCCGATACGAGTTCACACATACAAAATTATAAAATTTTGATACCATTTGGTTCTTCAAGTCATCATTTTACATTTTTGAAAGACTTTACAAATTTTTCCCAAATTTTCCTTCAGATTCTCATAAACTTGATGTTAAATCTAAGATATAATCACAAAATATAGTTGGAGATTGATTAGAGACACTTGCCCAATAATTTTGTATGAAAATCTTCTCTCACAATTGCCCACTCTCGGACCTAGGGTTCAAAATATAGAAAAATGAAGCTAAGATTCGGAATGCCCAGCTTTTAGTAGGTTGCAGATGTCGCATTTGCGACACTGGATTCGCAAATGTGAACTCGCAAAGTGAAGAATACTTTCACAAATGCAAAGCCTGAACTACCCTGTCTCCATCACAATTGCGATAAAAATCTTCGCAAAAGCGTCCCAAAACTTCGCAATTGCGAACTTCCCTTGCCCAGATCATTTTTTTTGCATTTGCGAGGTTGGCTTCGTAAATGCGAAGTCTGCCAGTCCCAACCATTTTTGAAAATGCAATCAAATGTCCGTAAAAGCGGTGGTCACAAATGCAACCCATAGCTCGCGAATTCGACCCATAGCTCACAAATACGAGATCAGATAGCAGCAAATCAGAAATTTCTTCTAAAAAATCCGAAACGCATTTGAAACTCATCCGAGCCCTCGGGGCTCCAAACCATACACCCACACAAGTTTGAACACATAACAAAAACTCACTCACATGATCAAAATATCAAAATAACATCTAGAACCACGAATCGTATCCCAAAATGCATGAAAATCACAATGAACTTCAAGAACTTTTAAAATTGCAACCAAGCGTCCGAACCATATCAAATCAACTCCGAACGACACAAAATTTTGCAGGCAAGTCCCAAATGACAAGACAGAGCTATTCCAACTCTCAAAATCGTATTCTGACCCCGATACCACAAAAATCAACTATTGGTCAAACTTCTCAAATTTTCAAACTTCAACTTTTTCAACTTTCGCTGAAATGCCTCAAATTACCCTACGGGCCTCCAAATCAGAATTCAAACATATGACTAAGTCCAAAATCATCATATAAAGCTTCTGACATCATCCAAAACTCATTCCACTACCGTTTACTCAAAAGTTAAATTCCAGTCAAATTCTCACCGCTTAAGCTTCCAAAATTGAATTCATTCTTCCAATTCGACTCTGAATCATCCGGAAACTGAATTCAACTATACACGCAAGCTGATACACATAATATGAAGAATATCATGGCCTCAAACCACCAAACAAAATATTATTTTCCAAAATGACCAATCGGGTCGTTATAGTGAAGAAAGAATACCACCTAAAATAGCTTTTTTTGGATGGCTAGTTGTCATAGATGCTTGCAAACACAAGACAATTTAAAGAGAAGGGAAGGACATTGTGCTCAAGGTATTATCTATGTGGGAATGATGATGAAAATAATAGTCACCTATTTATACATTGCATGGTGGCTAAAGTTCCCTAGCAACTATTTTTGAGTATGAAATGATTGTCATATTCTTTACAGAAAATTAAGATGAACTGCCTTTTTTGTTTTACTTTTGGTGCAAGGAGATTTTGTACAAGATATTGATTCACTGTTAGATATCACAGAATCTATGTAGTAGGAACTGGAAGAAGCTATATGTTTTTTTTGCCAATTGTATTGTCGGATTTAGCACAACCTTTGTGCTAAAGATATATAATATTGTTATCGTTTTCAAAAACATTAAGAGTCTTTTAGCCAAACAACCAAAAACTACAAGTGCTTTTGTTCAAAAGTGCTTCCCAAAAAAGTAAGTTTTGGAGAATAGTAGTTTGAGTTTGGCCAATTCATTTTAGAAACACTTTTTACAATATTTGATAAGTAAATTGTGTTTGGCCAATCTTTCTAAGTAGTAATTTTAGTATCAAATTACGAAAAAGACAGTAAATATTCAAATTATAATTAGTAATATTTGTAGAAGATAATGGAGTTTATAAAATATAAAGTAAAAAGATATATGAATTTTTTTTGTCAATATAGAATATAGTGTCACGATCCAAAATTCACTGAGGGTCGTGATGATACCTAACCCCCAAGGTTAGGTAAGAAAACATACAATAAGGATTCAACAAAACAAAACGAGATATAATAAGTCCTTATAATATAAATAGTGGAATAAATCTCCAACAACAACCAAAATAGTGATACATAATACCAACTCTTGAAATAAAGTAGTACAAAGTCATGAGCTCTATAACTGAATATATAATATATTAATATGTCTCAATAGTACAATACTTTGAATGTAAAATAACAATATAATATAACGGAAGGTACTTCAACGGTTTGCGATGGTCGTCCAACACTACCTTGAATCCTCTCAATCAACAAAAAGTACTCACTCCTGGGTCTGCTGTTGCCAATACCCCGATCTGTATAAAAATGTGTAAAAGCATAATATAAGTACGAGGCAACGTGTACTCAATAAGTATCAAGACTAACCTCGGTGAAGTAGTGACGAGGTTTAAGTCATGTGCTACTCACTAAACAAAGAACTTGTGCAATATATACAATAACTTGCAACAAGAATATAACGAAATGCAAAATCATCAACTTCACAAATTAAGAGATATCAATTCAACATAGGTAAATCAATCTTGACACTCGAGTCATTAACAAATAACAAAGGCATAGAGTAGCATGTTAAAAGTTCAACATAAAATACAACAATGTATAAAAGATTCACTTGCATGTCCAAGCTTTCACCCTTACAATCCACTCATCATCATCCGCCTCTACAATTGAATAAATCAACATCAGTCAAAGTACCACAATCCATGTGTTTACCATCAAGAGAGAAACCCGAAGGGCCGGCCATATGTACCTTGGGAGCCTCGGTTCATCCATATGTACCTTGGGAGCCCTGACCATATGTACCCTAGGGAGATGGATCCATATCTACATGCCGCACGATAAAAATCTCATTCCATAACAATGACCGCACGGTAAAGACCTCGTGCCATAATGATAAAAATATCATCACAACTACACGGTAAAGACCTCATGCCTAAACAACCATAATATTATCATAATCGCACGACAAAGTTCTCCTACCTCAACATCATCACATCACCATATTCGAACGAAAGAGACTCATGCCAACACCAAACCAATCCGCTCAACATATCGATATGTGCCAAAATCATAACAATCCAAGATAACAATTGATCATCAAAGAGACAAATGCTCACAAGTAATCAATAATGTGCACAAAGATAGAATAATAATAAAGTGCGGATGTGCGCTCAAGATGTAAAGTATGACTACTGCTAAATCAATATAGCAATAATTCCTTGAATTTCCTTCTTGGCCAATTAGTAAATAATAATCTTAAAACATGATCAATAACATGAAAGTATAAGCGCACGTAGTTATACAAAGGATTACACATGAATCACAGAGAGCACACAATCAAATTAAGGTATAATAGAAGCCTAGAGTCTAATCGGATTATTATTTATACATGACACCTGCATATACACTTGTCACCTCACATATCTGTGGCTTTACATATATCTCAATTATACAAATAGGGTCTAATCCCAAGGGTTATTTCTCGCACAAGAATAGGCAAGATACGTTTCTCAACAGGCCCAAATTAACATTCTAAAATTGCCCTCCCCTAAGAAATCACCTCTAACCGGCTCGAATCTAGCTAAAAATAACTCAATAACATCAAACAAAGCTAGAGGAATCAATTTCAAATAATAAGCCTGACACTTGATGGGAATACCAACTTGTCATGATCCCAAAATCCCATCTTAGGAATCGTGATTGTACCTAGTCTCTAAGACTAGGTAAGCCTAACACATGATGGTTATTTAACAGAAATAACGACTATGCTATTGATTTGAACTGCTAAAAATAACTTAATAAAAACTAAAACGGAATAACAACCATACAATCCCAAACTCGGTGGTACAGAGTCATAATCTCTACTAAAATACACCAAGAATCTATAGTACTATACTGCTCGGAAGCAAAATAGACAGTATCATAAGATCACTAGAAGGTGAATCTTAGGCCTGTGGGCGTTAAACAGGTATATCTTGAAGTCTCCGCAATATTTGAATCAACTCGCTAGCGGCCGACACGGGCACAAGTACCTGGATTTGCACAAAAATGCGCAGAAGCGTAGCATGAATACACACCGACGATGCCTAGTAAGTATCAAGCCTAATCTTGATGGAGTAGTGACGAGGTCGGATTAAGACACCTACTAGACAGAGAAAACCTGTGCGAAATATGAATATAATCTAACAACAGGAAGTAAAAGCAACGAATAACAACAAAGAGTAATAATAATATAAGGCTAACAACGGGAGTAAAAGTAATGAATGACAACCAAGAGTGATCAACAACAACAACAACAACCCAGTATAATCCCACAAGTGGGGTCTGGGGAGGGTAATATGTACGTAGACCTTACCCCTACCCCGAGGGGTAGGGAGACTGTTTCCAAGAGACCCTCGGCTCAAGACAGCAACAAGAGACGATATATTAGTACTATCAATAGGCTCATACTAAATAACATATAATAACATAAAATACATAACATAACATAAAATAATAAAATAAATAGCAATATAAGAAATATAGGAAATACGAAAAAGATAGGAAGTATACTAATATCCAACAGATAAATCCCTGTACCAGTAGCTGATCAGTAGCATCCTAAGATTAACTCCTAACTGGCTAGTCTCACTCTAGTGCGCTGTAAAAATATCCACAACTTCTCCTAACCTACAACTTTAATGCTCGATCTCCACAATTCTCTGTCAAGGGCCATGTCCTCAGTAATCCTAAGATGCGCCATGTCCTGTCTGATCACCTCTCCCCAATGCTTCTTAGGTCTCCCTCTACCTCTCCTCGTGCCCACCACAGCCATTCGCTTACACCTTCTCACTGGTGCATCAGTGCTCCTCCTCTGAATGTGCCCAAACCATCTGAGTCTTGCTTCCCGCATCTTGTCCTCCGTGGGGTCCACGCCCACCTTCTCTCGAATATCTTCATTCCTAATCTTATCTATCTTTGTATGCCCGCACATCCACCTCAACATCCTCATCTATGCTACTTTCATCTTCTGGATGCGTGAGTTCTTCACCGGCCAACACTCGGTCCCATACAACATGGCGGGCCTACAACAAAGAGTGATCATATGATAAAAATAACAAATGATCAAATATAGTTAAAATACAAGTGAAATGAACTAAATAAAATAATAATCATTCAATTCAACAAGCCGTCCCAACATAGAATGTGCAACAAAAATTACACTGAGGTACCACACCACTTATTCATATTTCAGAAGTCACAATCACAATCTTCCTTATATCGCTGTGTGAGCCTTGCATTTATTTTAAAAATATTTTTTCTTAAATAGCTGCACACGCTTTAGCCTCCTTATCTTGTAGTGCGACTTCAAATAATTTCTCATACTAGTAACACGCGCATAAATCCCACCTTATCACGCCGCAGGCGTATTAATACACTACCCTTATACCACCACATACGAATCAATATCATAACACAACAATCAACTCGCACCACACATGCCAATATGCCACAACATTACTAGAATCAACAATACCAATGCAATCATAATACATAGCCCACGACTCAACCACAATGTGCACAAGAATCTCAATAATACTCCAAAATAAATCGGGAAACAATTCAACAATAAATGATATCCCATGAAACAACAACTTCAATTAGAACAAGTTAATAGCTATCAATAACCACAACTTCAAAATCAATGCATAAGAATAATCTCAACAATGAAAGATTTGACATGTAACAACAACTTCAATTAAATGCATATAAGAGCAAACTCGACAATGAAAGGTAGAACATGTGTTAACAACTTTAATTAAGACATATAAGAGAAAACTGACAAGTAAAGGTAGAACATATAATAACAACTACAATTAAGGCATATAAGAGTTGACCTGGAAGAACATGTAATAACAACTACAATTAAACCATATAAGAATGAACTCAATAACAAAAGATATAACAAGTGACAACTTTAAATAAATACATATAAGTAACCTAAGAGTTAAAACTGGTCAATTTCCACATATAAGGCCGTGTACATATTTGTCACCTCGTGTACATGCCTTCCCATAATTCAAATAGTGTAATTTAACCAAATCTACAGGGTAGTCCCCTCACAAAAAGTTAAGCAAGAAACTTACCTCAAACAAGCTAAATCAGTCCAGTAACAAGCCCTTCCCACGCAAGTCCAACTCCGAATGGCTCGAATATAGCCAAAATAAGTTCATATAATAAATAAAAGCCATAGGAAGCAATCCCGAATAATAAAGATTAGATCTTTAATGAAAATCAAAAAGTCATCTAAAAAAGTCCAACACTGGGCTCGCACCTCATAACCCAACCAAACTCACAAATTTCGAACATCCATTCTGATACAAGTCCAACCATACCAAAATCATCCAATTCTGACCTTAAATCGGCCCTCAAATCATCAATTAATGTTTTAGAAAAGTTTTTAAAAAAATTCTCAATTTTTCTAATTCAAATCACCAACTAAAATGATAAAAATAAAGATGGAATCATGAAAAATTGACAAATACGAGTCAAAAACACTTATCCCGACCCAAATTGCCCAAAACCAATCTCTCTAGCTCAAAATGTGATATAATAACTCAAACCCTCAAAATAGAGTACTAGATAGATCTTCCCAAGCATACTCATCTCGGACGCGGGACCCTCATCATATTTGCGAAGACAAAAAATAATTTTCCTAGAAAAAGGCCTTCGCATTCTCCATATCGCGAATGCAATGAAGCAAACATCTAAGCCTTTGCGAACGCGGCCTGCTCCTCGCAAACGCGTAGGCTAAGCCCCTCCCAACACTTGGATGCTTCGCAAACACAGAGCTCAATCGCAAATGCGAAGAATGGTAACTGCCCAACCCCCTTTAACCCTTCGCGAATGAGACCACCATATCACGAACGCGAAGAAGGAAACCTGACCTATGAACATCAGTAGTCCAAAAACATGGTGGAATGGTCCGTAGCCCATTAGAAACACGCCCGATGGCCTCAGGCGCGGGTCCAAACACACTAACCAATCCCAAAATATAACACGAACCTACTATAGGTCTCAAATCACTTAAAACAATATCAGAACTATGAATCAACCTCAATTCAAGCCTAAAGAGGTAATGAACATTTTCAAATTCAAAACTTTCACCGATCAAGCATAAACAACTCCGAATGACCTCAAATTTTGCATGCAAGTCCCAAATGACACAATGAACCCATTCCAACTCCTCGAACTAAAATCCTAACCCGATATCAATAAAGTGAACTCTCGGTCAAACTTCTCAACCTTCCAAACCTTCAACTTTTCAATTTTGCGAAAAAGTACCAAATCAACCTACAGACCTCCGAATCAATATCCGGACATATGCCTATATCCAAAAGCACTATACAAAGCTATTGAAACTATCAAAACTCTATTCCGGAGTCGTCTGCACATAAGTCAAACTCTGGTCAACTCTTTTAACTTAAGCTTCCAACCTTGGGACTAAGTATCTCAATTCACTAGAAACTTTTCCAAAACTAATCCAACTACCTGGCAAGTCACATAACGACAAATGAGTATAAAAGAGGCAATAAATAGGGAAACATGACTACAATATACAAAGCGATCAGTCGGGTCGTTACAAGGCTTGGTTTATAAGTTCTAACCTTGAGTAATATAACTTCCATGTCCAAATGTGACCATGATAAGAGATCAAAGTTAGACTTAAGGAATTCAATTATTTTGATTTTGAGTTCAGGGCTCAGCCTCATAACTAGATATACCTTCTTTCCCAGGAACTCGGTGAACAAGATGCCATGCTCGAGTTCTTCTGCTGTAGACTTGGTTGCATAAGTAACAACTGATACCTAAAAATATGAAGAATACATTAATAGTTCTAGAAAATTTTAAACTCATAGATATTTTTTAGCATGGTTATACAGGTAAAAACAATGGTCAAACTACATATTTTACCTTCGTAAAAATAAGTAATCAATAAATTTTATTAGTACTAATTTCTTTCAAATAACAAGATAAATACAAAATCGATTCCTTCCTAAAATCTTTTATGAATGAATATAAAATTTCTTTCACATAACAAAACAACTAATAATTTTGAGAGACAAAGAACAAAGGCATGAACACGAGTAACACACATATAAACTTTTTTTTATTCTAGAAGAAATGTTTAAATGATGTTCAACCTCATGATATTCTCAATCATAAAATATGCAATACTATGGATCATTATTTGAGTTACTCTTAATTTTCATATGTCTATAGATGAGTAGAACTTTTAGCACTCATGTGCTAAAAGTTTTGACAGTCCACAGTGCTAATTAGAAAATTTGATATATGATTTGCATAAAAAAAATTAGAGCACAAGCTAAGAGTTGAGCGTTAGATGTGCTTAGACACTGCTGGGTGCTTAGAGCATAAGCCTACAAAACTAAATCCCACATGCGTGCCTCAAGGCATTTCGCAAGTGCTACTGTGACGATCCGATAGGTCGTTTTGAGTACTAGCCTTTATTTCTATATTCTGATACCTTCAGTAGCTTCATTTAATATTTCTTGGTTTACGTGCATGGTCTGTATCACTTTTCGAAAAACTTTTATGTGAAATTTTGGAGAAAACAAAAATTTTGACTTAAAAAGAGGCTAGAGTTGACCACGGTAAATATTTTGGGTAAACAACCCTGGATCTGTGTTTTGACGATTCCAGTAGGTTCGTATTGTGATTTTGGACTTGGATGTATGTCCTAAATTAAATTCGGAGGTCCCTAGGTTGATTTGACTTATTTTGCCGAAAGTTAGCAATTTAAATATTTCAAAATTCCCTAGGTTTGACCATATGTTGACTTTATGGTTATTGGGGTAGGATATTTATTTTGGAACTTGAAATAAGTCTGTTTTAATAATTAAAATTTGTCTGCAAAATTTGGTCCAATTCCGAGTTGGTGTAGTAGGATTCAGATGCTTGGTTGTGATTCTAGAGGTTCTTGAGTTTTCTTTTGAATTTCATGCGTTTTGATGTCCGATTTATGGTTCTAGATGTTATTTTGGTGTATTAATCGCGTGAGCGAGTTCGTATGATATTTTTATACTTGTGTGTATGTTTGGTTTGGAGTCCGAAGGGCTTAGGTGAGTTTTCAAATGTGATTCAGAAGGTTTTAGATTGGTGGTGTGTTAGATGGTGCTTTAGGTCTGCAGGTCTCGCAATTACGATGACCTATTTGTAATTGCGAGTCCCTATTTCGCGAAGTCGGACTCGCAAATGTAACATTTAGGTAGGGGACTGTTATCTTCGTAAATGCAAAGTCCCTGTCGCAAATGGGAGGTGGGTGGTCCGATTTTGTAGTGGATAGGCCGCTAATGCGACAAGAAGCTAGGATGGACAGTTTTCACAAATGCGAGCTCTATCTCGCTTTTGTGATTTGGTCTTCATCGCAAATGCGATATTTTATGCTGCAAATGCGACACCTGGGGTGTAACGACCCGACCCGTCGTCTCATGTATTTTCGTCCCATTTTTTCCGTTTTATGATTCTTCATGTTTCAATATACGTACTTGGTGAATTTGAGTTGGTTCGGATCGAGTTTGGTAGGAAATGGGGCAATTAGCCTCTTTAAGGAAAGGTTAGTTTGGAAAAGTCAACTGGATGTTGACTTGCGAGTGAGAGGGCTCGGAATTGATTTCCGATGATTTGGTTAGCTTCGGGGGATGATTTGTGACTTAGGAGCATGATCGGAATTGAATTTGGAGGTCCGGTGTAGAATTAGGCTTGAATTGGCGAAGTTAGAATTATGGCAAATTCCGGTGGATAGGTGAGATTTTGATCCGAGGGTCGGAATGGAATTTTGAGAGTTGCTGTAGCTTCGTTGGGTGATTTTGGATATGTGTGCAAATTTTCAGGTCATTCGGACATCGTTTGGTCGGGATTTTGATCGAATGCGCATTTCGGAAGTTTTGAAGAAACTTAAGCTTGAATCCGATGTGATTTGATGATTCTAGTGTTTTTTGATGTGTTTTGATGATTGGAACAAGTTCGTATGATGTTTTGGGATATGTTGGTTCTTTTGGTTGAGGTCCCGGGGGCCTCGGGGTGATTTAGGATGGTTAAACGGGAATTTTGGAAGCATGCAATAGGTCTAATCTTCTGGATTTTGGTATTTCCGCATCTGCGGAAAAGTAGCCGCAGGAGCGGTCTCGCAGATGCGGCTATGGGGTCGCAGAAGCAGTCCTTAAGGGGGCCCTGGTATTTTCCGCAGAAGCGGAAGTAGCGGATTTCGATCGCAGAAGCGGCCCTGGGATTTTTAAGTTGAACCGCATAAGCGGTGTTTTGACCGCAAAAGCGGAAGCCGCAGGTGCGGTGCATGGACCGCATAAGCGGAAATGACTGGGCAGAACAATATTAAGTCCCCTTCACGAATTTTTGGAGGAGAAAACATTTGGGGCTTCGGACTTAGGCAATTTTTGGACGGTTTTGAAGAGGGTTTCGGGAGTTTTCATCAGGTATGGATTCTTGGTCTTAGATTATGTTATTATGGTGTAAAAACATGGATTAACACCGAAAATCCAAGGGAATTAAGGTTAAAAACGGAGATTAGGTCTTGAAATTTGAAAGAGTTTAAAACTAGTGATTTGAGGGGTCAAATGGACTCCGATTTTTGTGAATTTGGTATGTATGAACTCGTGGCGAGATAAGGAAGCCGGTGATGTTAATTTTATAATTTTTCGAGAAGTGGGCCTGGGGCTCGGATTTTTTCAACTTCGTGATTTTCGATATTGTTAGAGTATTTTCGATTGGGTTATGTTCCTTTAGCTTATTGTAACACATTCTTGTGGTTTTGGTCAGATTCAACACGCGAGGAGGTTGATTCGAGGGGAAAAGGCTTGGCGAGCTAGACCCTTGGCCGGCTAGAGTTGAGTAATGATTGTAAATGATATCCTGAGGGTTTGAAACACCGGATTTGCACCCATAGTGTTATATTGAGGTGACTTGCACGCCGGATAGAGAGCGTGGGGTAGAGCACCGTTGGGGATTGTGACTTGGTCCGTCCTGGTTGTTGATTTTACCGCGTATTTCACTATGACATGTTGTTTTTCCACTATGACTTGGGCTTATTGCCATAATTGGGGCTTATTGCCGACTATTTGAACTCATTGTGAGCTGTCATCACTGTTTTCCTTACTATTTGAAATATTATTTAAATTCAGTCCATTTGAATTACACTGTTTCATGAACTCAGCTATATTTTTACTCAACCTTGAGTTTTTAACTGATATTGAACCATTGTTTGAGCTGAGCGTTATTGTTTTACTGATGCCCGAGGGGCTTATGATTATTTTTGGACTAATTGAGGCCGAGGGCCATAGGTGAGGATATGTTGAGTGATCTGAGGAGGCTTTCAGGCCTCGAGTGATATGTGAGGAGGCTTTCAGGCCTCGAGCGATATGTGAGGAGGCTTTCAGGCCTCGAGTGATATGTGAGGAGGCTTTCAGGCCTCGAGCGATATGTGAGGAGGCTTTCAGGCCTCGAGTGATTGGTGAGGAGGCTTTCAGGCCTCGAGTGTCATATGAGGAGGCTTCAGGCCTCGAGTGTATTATGAGGAGGCTTTCAGGCCTCGCATTGATATTGTTCAGGCTTTCAGGCCTTATTGATAGCGCTTGGGCTGTAGGAGCCCCTCCGGAGTCTGCACACCCACAGTGAGCGCGGGTACCCATATGAGTGAGAGTGAGCCCGAGGGGCTGATGTTGTACTGAGTGATTATACGGAGCCCGCGGGGCTGATACTGTACTGAGAGTTTGATATTGCGCCCGACGGGTAGGTTCCTGAGCATCTCTTATCGATTGAGAATAATTGTTTTTAACTGTTTTCAAAGAGTTTTCTTACTGTATTTCAATGGTTTCTACTGCTTGCCTGATTTTACTGCTTGAGATAGCATAAATTGTGCCTTTACGGGATTTTTTTTATTCTCATATATTATTTATTATTATTACTCACTGGGTCGGAGTACTCACATTACTCCCTGCACCGTGTGTGCAGATACAGGTATAGCAGAGTTCATTCTTGAGTGCTGATTTCCATCCAGACCAGGCGGACCCGGAGAGGCGAGGTAGCTGTCAGCGTCCACAGCCCCGTTTCTTCCTTATCTTTTCTTGTATTTCATCTATCTCGGACTATGTTATTAGATACAGACTTGTAGTAGTTGATAAACTCTGTAGTAGCTCATGACTTGTGACACCCCGATTGCGGGCTGGGTTTGGGTTGGCTTTCATGTTATCGCGATTATGTTCGTATTGCTGGCTACGATATTCCTGCTTTAAGTTTATTTACGATTATAAACTGTCAGTTATTTGAAGAGTTAAATGTTCTGTTGGCTAGCCTCGTATTTGAGAGGCGCCATCACGACCAGGTGGGCTTTGGGTCATGACAAGTTGGTATCAGAGCCTAGGTTACTAGGTCTCACGAGTCATGAGCAGGTTTAGTAGAGTCTCGTAGATCGGTACAGAGACGTCTGTATTTATCCTCGAGAGGCTGCAGAACCTTTAGGAAAACTTCACTTTCTTGGAATTCTTATCGTGCGTACTTGATTCAGCTTGAGATATAACTCTTGAAATTCCTTCCACACGTCTGTATGCGCACGTGAGCGCTCAGTATTGTATGTGCCTTGATGGCTTGTGATTCCCCGATCAAGGGGCGAGATGTGATCCCGTGAGTTTGATGTTGGGCCAGTCTGGAGGACTTGAGGCCGGATCTTGCCTATGGCTTGAGCACTGAGGTGCTGATCGTGTGAGCAAGTGTCTTGAACTTATATGTTCAGTATTGTCCTTATTAGCCGGAATGGCATTTGGATATCCATGTTATGAGTATGTTAGTGCTGCGAGATGTATCTATGTGACTTGGTAGTGACGAAGAAGTCGGCTGGATAATAGATGAACCGTTAAGTGTTCGATTCCTATTGTGATTCGATGTGCAGCCCGAATATGGGCGCGTGAAGAATATTTTCGTGTCTCCTAGTTGGGGAGGGTAGTGCATTGCATGTGGCAGTATGAGTTCAGCCTCAGAAAGACTAAATGATTGTGCAACGTATATAATGGTGGAAGGTGTGCTGAAGTACTAAATTGAGGCGGAGCAGGTATCTCATGTGTAATTGAAGAGTACGTGTTGAAATTTGATAAATTCGGGTCGCTCAAGAGAGTGGACTCAATTGATGTGGGAATAAACGCGAGATTTGCAGAGGATTACAGTACTAGATGATCGGTGTTTTCACAAACTTGTAAATGATTTGAGTTTAATCTCACTATGGTATTATGGCATCATTAGAGTAAAAGTGTTATGAGTTGTTGAGTGTGTCTTGGTGTATGACTTCGAGCCAAGTTGGGGAGGTTGCTGTTGATTAGCTGATCGCACAATTATGTGCTATGTTGTTTCCATTTCGAGGTATGTTGGCGGATCAGTCCTGGTTGCAGAAAATGAGCCGAGGATGGCACGAGTGAAGCAAAAATTTTGATAAAGGTTATATAGTGCTTCGTATATGTGAGGAAATAGTAGGATGTCTTGAGCTGTAGCTGGTAAAGAATTCCAGTGTATAGAGAAGGAAGATGCTTGTTTATATTGAGATGAGGTCGTATCCTGCGGTGTTAGAGTGCCAATGAGGCACAGGTGGTTTTGTTAGCTGAGCAGGCTAAATGCAAGTTGAATAGAGTGAATGACTCTCGAAGATGGTTCTACATGTGATGATCAGGTGTCGTAAGGTTGTGTATGTGGTTGGAGGCTGTGTTTACATTAGAAAAGATCAAGACTTGTGGTATTTTATGTTAATTATGGGATTCTATGTATCAGTATCTGGAAAGTAATGGTAACGAATCTCATATTCGCAGGAAGTTCTTCGGGGTAAAGTACTCTGGAATGTAGTATTTCTGGGAACGGTTGAGAGAGTATTCCGTGGCCTATGGGTCTTAGACGGTGTGGTCTTATGTTCGAGTCTCGTGTGGTAGGCCTGGATTGAGGCCTTGTGATGCTACAGCAGGAGGAAATATCAAGTTTATGATGAATCGGAAAAGAAATTTGATATATGGAATAGCTTGATAATAGACCAAATCGATATGGTAAGGGTATGATAAATTCTTTGTATGTGTTCGAGGTAATGAGCTTTTACAGGAATTTTGGCAGCAAGGCTCTTGAATTTTGACAGTTTGCTTAGCTTGGTTTGAATAGCAGGATTCAGTCCTGGCAATTTAGCTTGTGCAAATGGAATTGGGAGAGATTTCTTGTTGAGTTTTACCGTGTTTCGGAGATGTATATATTTTCTTGGGGCATGCGAAGCATGGAATGTGTAATGATTCTTCTTCTAGATGGGATTGACAGAAAGTCTTGGCTAGATGAGTTACAGTTCAGTTCTAAACAGAAGTTCATAAAACTCTTAAGTAAAGAGTAGCCTCAGGTAATCAAGGAAATGGTACTTCTAATCAGAAGTGATTTGATGAGAGTAAACGTCTCGAAAGGGTAATGTGATTAGACTGATGATACTTCAGTAGTATGGCTGCACTTTCTTGTCAGATCGACTGTTGATATCTGAGTTGGTATAATGGTACAGAGGAATTTTTGAATTTCGTGGAATGCTTGGGTACTTGAGGTGTAATATGTATTCATACTGTGGAATTTGGTATAATGATTTGTGTGCTATGTAGAGTTGGAGACTGGGAGTTCTCAGGTATAGACTATGTAGTGGTTGTGGAGTGTGTGTGTTGGTACCGTTAGCGGCTATTGGGATTTGGAGGCCCGAATGGATCTTTCCTTGATCAATATATTAGATTCTGGATATGATATTGAGGTGTAGACTGGTTGTCTCAGTGTTTGGTTATTCTGGACTATTATGCTATGGGCTATATCGGAAAAATGCCACAGGTTGCGTGGCGAGGTTTATCGGATCATGTTCTAGTAGAGTGGTTTGTATTCCAAAGACTAGCGGATGGCTGGGAAGGATTGCTTTTCCTTAATTGGGCCTTTATGGCGGATGTCAGTGTAGAGGTTCCTACCATTGATTTAGTTCCGGTATTTAGGGACTTTTCGGATGCGTTCCTTGTGGCCAGGCATGTCGCCGGGCGAGACTGTGGATTTCAGTATTTATTTGGTGCTGGGCATCGTATCGTACGGCTCCGGCAGGAGTTATAATAGTGGAAGGAGCAGCTTCAGGCTTCTTGGTATTAAGCTCATTGGCAGGCCGATGTGGCTACATATTTAGATTGAGATGGCTTGGTGGGCCCCGATATGTATTGTTCAGGGACATGTTGAATATATCGTTATTGAGCCTGCTAGTGATCTGGGGAGATCTATGAGATGCTTTTCTGTGCTTTGAAGCGTTATGATTTTCGGATTGTGTTTGAGTTTTGTGGCTTACAACGCTATATGTAGATATCATTATGCACTCAGCATGCTTACGACCGATACTCGGTATTTTGTTATAATGAGCAAATATGGCTCGATGTGCATCTCCCTATGTGAGATACTTGTGTGGATCGGGTGTTACGCCGCCACAGGTATGTTATCTGGATCGGGTTGCACGCCGCAACAGTGTGATGTTGAGAACAGTTTTCCAAATGCTATTTTGTATGCCTTGCTTCCTGGTGGTTATAAGGAAAGTCCGTATTGGGCGTTGCTCGGCGAATGGCGCATCGGTTGTGTCCTTTCAGGATCGTATGGTGTATATTACTTGCTTCACGATGGGTATAATGATTTGTTTGGGTTCCAGATATCAATCGCGCGTGGTTGTGAATTTCGAGTATAGCGACTTGAGGTGCTTCATGTGTAACAGTGATTGGATAAGATCGCGCAGTGTAGCGAGGCTACGTGGAGATTAGGCCCTTCGGGGTCGATTCAGGTATTCTATTCCTATGATGTGGGATGGGGTCCCAGCCTTGTTGTGATGGTACTGAGGAGTCTGAGTTACAGCTCTTTTGTTTGAGTCATTTGTCATGATTTGAGTATGTTCAGACCGCCTATCATTGGTGCGTGGATTATGCAAGTTGTGGTTTAGGCTTGTGATGAGGTGTCATATCACCAGAGTGGTGCATTGAATTCGAGGTGATCATTGGAGTCATTAATGAATGCGAACAGATGTGATTTCAGCTGATTAGAGGGTTTATATTAAGGTTTGGCCCGGAAATCTGTTGTGGCATTAGTCAACAGGGAAGTGGCTTTATGTATGGGTGACCTGAGGAATGGCTACGGTTTATCACATGTTTTATTTATCGTAGGCAGTATATAAAAGTGTTGGAATAAGACTTTAGCTAATAAGAGGTTCCTATCGATAATTGAGTATTGTGGGCAACTGCTGTGAATAATGACTATTGTTTCGAGTGTTGGATTGTGTGATATATTGCATGATTTCACCTGAGGTTGCAGGCATGGTTTATTACAGCTGGTTCGAGTTTATTCTGAATATTGACGTGAGGTTCTGATTTTGAGTATGATTTCAGAAAGTGCAATGTGGTTCTACGGTTTATGGCCTAGATGGCCTGTGAAATTTTAGCGGAGTTGTATTATCGGACTTATGTAAGATAGGGTGACGAGGGATCACCCCGGGTATATGCTTGGTAAGGTCATTTAGCTATTGGTTGGCTTCTAGGACAACTCTGGGTACGCTCGAGGATGAGCGTTTGTTTAAGTTGGGGAGGATGCAATGACCCGACCCGTCGTCTCATGTATTTCCGTCCCATTTTCCCCGTTTTATGCTTCTTCATG
Source organism: Nicotiana glauca (assembly GCA_026770625.1). Taxonomy (NCBI): domain Eukaryota; kingdom Viridiplantae; phylum Streptophyta; class Magnoliopsida; order Solanales; family Solanaceae; genus Nicotiana; species Nicotiana glauca. The sequence continues at coordinate 135,293 of MU674472.1, forward strand.
TTTCAATATACGTACATGGTGAATTTGAGTTGGTTCGGATCGAGTTTGGTAGGAAATGGGGCAATTAGCCTCTTAAGGAAAGGTTAGTTTGGAAAAGGCAACCAGATGTTGACTTGTGAGGTAGAGGGCTCGGAATTGATTTCCGATGATTTGGTTAGTTTCGGGGGATGATTTGTGACTAAGGAGCATGATCGGAATTGAATTTGGAGGTCCGGTGTAGAATTAGGCCTGAATTGGCGAAGTTAGAATTATGGCGAATTCCGGTGGATAGGTGAGATTTTGATCCGTGGGTCGGAATGGAATTCCGAGAGTTGCTGTAGCTTCGTTGGGTGATTTTGGATATCTGTGCAAATTTTCAGGTCATTCGGACATCGTTTAGTTGGGTTTTTGATCGAATGCGCATTTCGGAAGTTTTGAAGAAACTTAAGCTTGAATCCGATGTGATTTGATGATTCTAGTGTTGTTTGATGTGTTTTGATGATTGGAAAAAGTTCGTATGATGTTTTGGGATATGTTGGTGCTTTTAGTTAAGGTCCCGGGGGCCTCGGGGTGATTTCGGATGGTTAAACGGGAATTTTGGAAGCATGCAACAGGTCTAATCTTCTGGCTTCTGGTATTTCCGCATCTGCGGAAAAGGAGCCGCAGGAGCGGTCCCGCAGATGCGACTATGGGGTCGCAGAAGTGGTCCTTGAGGGGGGCCTGGTATTTTCCACAGAAGCGGAAGTCTGTCCACAAAAGCGGACACAGCATAAGCGGATTTCGATCGCAGAAGCGGCCCTGGTATTTTTAAGTTGAACCACATAAGCAGAAGCCGCAGGTGCGGTGCATGGACCGCATAAGCGGAAATTACTGGGCAGAACAATATTAAGTCCCTTTCACAAATTTTTGGAGGAGAAAACATTTGGGGCTTCGGACTTGGGCGATTTTTGGACGGTTTTGAAGAGGGTTTCGGGAGTTTTCATCAGGTATGGATTCTTGGTTTAGATTACGTTATTATGGTGTAAAAACATGGATTAACAACGAAAATCCAAGGAAATTAAGGCTAAAAATGGAGGTTAGGGCTTGAAATTTGAAAGAGTTTAAAACTAGTGATTTGAGGGGCCAAATGGACTTCAATTTTTGTGAATTTGGTATGTATGAACTCGTGGCGAGATAAGGAAGCCGGTGATGTTAATTTTATAATTTTTCGAGAAGTGGGCTCGAGGCTCGAATTTTGCCAACTTCGTGATTTTCAATGTTGTTCGAGTATTTTCGATTGGGTTATGTTCCTTTAGCTTATTGTAACACATTCTTGTGGTTTTGGTCAGATTCGACACGGGAGGAGGTTGATTCGAGGGAAAAAGGCTTGGCGAGCTAGACCCTTGGCCGGCTAGAGGTGAGTAATGATTGTAAATGATATCCTGAGGGTTTGAAACCCCGAATTTGCACCCATAATGCTATATTGAGGTGAGTTGCACGCCGGATAGAGAGCGTGGGGTAGAGCACCGTTGGGGATTGTGACTTGGTCCGTCCCGGTTGTTGATTTTACAGCGTATTTCACTATGACTTGTTGTTTTTCTACTATGACTTGGGCTTATTGCCATAATTGGGGCTTATTGCCAACTCTTTGAACTCATTGTGAGCTATCATTATTGTTTTCCTCACTATTTGAAATATTATTTGAATTCAGTCCATTTGAATTACACTGTTTCATGAACTCAGATATATTTTTACTCAACCTTGAGTTTTTAACTGATATTGAACCATTGTTTGAGCTGAGCACTATTGTTTTACTGATGCCCGAGGGGTTTATGATTATTTTTGGACTGATTGAGGCCGAGGGCCATATGTGAGGATATGTTGAGTGATCTGAGGAGGGTTTCAGGCCTCGAGTGATATGTGAGGAGGCTTTCAGGCCTCGAGCGATATGTGAGGAGGCTTTTAGGCCTCGAGTGATTGGTGAGGAGGCTTTCAGGCCTCGAGTGTCATGTGAGGAGGCTTTCAGGCCTCGAGTGTATTATGAGCAGGCTTTCAGGCCTCACATTAATATTGTTCAGGCTTTCAGGCCTTATTGATAGCGCTTGGGCTGTAGGAGCCCCTCCGGAGTCTGCACACCCACAGTGAGCGCGGATACCCATATGAGTGAGAGTGAGCCCGAGGGGCTGATGTTGTACTGAGTGATTGATACGGAGCCCGCTGGGCTGATACTGTACTGAGAGTTTGATATGGTGCCCGAGGGGCAGGTTCCTGAGCATCTCTTATTGATTGAGAATAATTGTTTTTAACTGTTTTCAAAGAGTTTTTTACTGTATTTAACTGGTTTCTACTGGTTACCTGATTTTACTGCTTGAGATAGCATAAATTGTGCCTTTATGGGATTTTTTTGATTATTTATTATTATTACTCACTAGGTCAGAGTACTCACATTATTCCCTGCACCGTGTGTGCAGATACAGGTATAGCAGAGTTCGTTCCTGAGTGTTGATTTCCATCCAGACCAGGCGGACCCGGAGAGGCGAGGTAGCTGTCAGTATCCACAGCCCCGTTTCTTCCTTATCTTTTCTTGTATTTTATCTATCTCGGACTATGTTATTAGATACAGACTTGTAGTAGTTGATAAACTCTGTAGTAGCTCATGATTTGTGACACCCCGATTGCGGGCTGGATTTGGGTTGGCTTTCATGTTATCACGGTTATGTTCGTATTGCTGGCTACGATATTCCTGCTTTGAGTTTATTTATGATTATAAACTGTCAGATATTTGAAGAGTTAAATGTTCTGTTAGCTGGCCTCGTATTCGAGAGGCGCCATCACGACCAGGTGGGCTTTGGGTCGTGACATGGGGACTGTTGGATAGTTTGCTTTTGTCATGACCCAAACTGATGGACCGCAACAGGTGCCCGAGTTCTACCTGTCGACTAACCTTAAGCATGCGTATAAGATATAAACATGAATAAAATATGCAAGAAAAACTTGTCCAAAAGATATATGTACATATACATATAGAAATACAGTGGGACAACCGACAAGGCTACTATAGACAACTATATACTCAAAACTGAAAGCCGACAAGGCCACATACTATCCAACTATACATAACTGTCTACAGACCTCTAATATAATTCCTGCTTTGAGTTTATTTATGATTATAAACTGTCAGATATTTGAAGAGTTAAATATTCTGTTAGCTGGCCTCGTATTCGAGAGGCGCCATCACGACCAGGTGGGCTTTGGGTCGTGACATGGGGACTGTTGGATAGTTTGCTTTTGTCATGACCCAAACTGATGGACCGCAACAGGTGCCCGAGTTCTACCTGTCGACTAACCTTAAGCATGCGTATAAGATATAAACATGAATAAAATATGCAAGAAAAACTTGTCCAAAAGATATATGTACATATACATATAGAAATACAGTGGGACAACCGACAAGGCTACTATAGACAACTATATACTCAAAACTGAAAGCCGACAAGGCCACATACTATCCAACTATACATAACTGTTTACAGACCTCTAATATAATTACAACTGTACAAAGACGGGATTGAGCCACATCATACCCACATATATATACAATCATATCGTACCAAAATCATAAGCAGTTCTGGATCAAGTGGAGTACGTCAATTCTCGTTGATCAAGAATCCTTAGAAGGGTGACCATCAACTTGCCTACCTGCACTTGCGGGCATGAAATGCAAGCCCCAAGAAATAGGGCATCAGTACGAATAATGTACTGAGTATGTAAGGCATGAAAATCAGTACATAAAAGACATAGATGAAACATGGAATAAAGGAATCCATCTGTAAATCTAAATAACTTTGTAAATTCTGAAACATTTATAATGTCATGCATGTGCATATAAATGTCGAATCATGCATAGGTATAGGTGTACATAATATCACCAAGCCTCTGAGGGCATCCCATCATATCGTCTCGGCCACTATGGGCAACATCATCAACATATACCAACTGATCAAGTGATGGTGCGTATATAACGCCGTAACCTTTTTCTCGTATCCATATAAATATAATATACATATATACACGTATATAATGTCATTTGGTCATGGGTCAATGCACATGTATAAATGCATGAAATGCATAAGAAATACGTTAATAAGATTTTCTCGGAATGCCATAAAAATCAATATATCTATCAGATAAGCTTTATCAAATACGTATTTTTCTGAGACCCATGTACAGAAGATATAATAATAATTCACTTGGGGAATCAAGAATGTAGACACCCCTAATATTTCTATAAATAGAGTCATTTATAAAAGTTGTGTATTTTGCTCGTTTCATTTGTATTATTTGGATCATGCCAAAAAGAAAGAAGGGATAGCCTTAACATACGTGGAGTAGGGAAAATCCGTATGATATTTTTGGAAAAAATTGCACCGTACTCCTTTATAACCGCAAAATTCTTACGTTGTTAGGCTTCTAAAAATTCTTGTTGTTAACTGTTGAGAATCAGAAATTTGTTGAAACTTTTATAAGATGGCAACGTTCTGTTTATAAAACTTCCTAACTTATCAATTCATTCCTAAGTCCTAATGGTAAGAGATAGACTAAAATTATGATTTTTGGTGTTATTGATTGTAGGGATGGTATGGAAATGAAATGTCCTTTGTTTGTTAATTGATTCCCACCAAATCAAGAAGACTAAAGAGTCATTCTCTTAGTTTGTGGCTTTCTGCCACGTTTTTTGGGGTGGGGGATGGGGGAGGAATTAATCTTATCCATTAAATTTATTAATTAACTAGGTAATGTCTCGTTACCTGGTAATTAACCAATTACCCGTATAATTAAGAATTATTTCAAATTACCCAAAAATACTACTTATTTTTAATATACTTTATACATCATAGACCATATGGTACCTTGTATGGTACTAGTCCATAAATATCGGGTGGTATCGCTCGACCAGTATTTTATTCCAAATCGGCAACCTTCAACGAAATTTATTTTCTTTAATTCGTGTGCCCTTTATCCTTCATGAAACTTACTTATTGCTTGATAAATAGCATAAATACATTAACCTCGAGATAATCTCATCCCTGAGTCTACGTCGATTAACTTAAGACGAAACTTTAACGTATGAAAATGCGAGATGTAACATCCTTCCTTCCTTAGAAACATCCGTCCTCGAATTTTTAATTCTCCGGGATCTATATAACTTTGGCAAAGTTGCCTTTGTAACAATTCTATTACCAACTCTCCCCGTAGAATCTTAATAATTCAACTCCACATAGGACCATAATCATCACTAACGACAATGGTGTCACACGACCATTGACAATAACTAACACAAGAATTCGTACACGTACCTTAAGTATGTAATGTCTCAGTTGGACCCTTGTCCGTAGGAGGATATAAGTAGGGATATCTAGACTTCATGTCTTCCTCGACCTCCCAAGTCATATTTTCCACATTATTGTTTCTCCAAAGTACTTTCACCAAAGCTACGTCTTTAGTTCTCAATCTCCGAACCTGCCTTTCTAGTATAGCAATGGGAGTTTCTTCATATGATAGATGCTCTATGACCTGAACATCATCAGCTGACATAATTCTGGAAGGATATCCGATACGTTTATGGAGCATAGACACATGAACGACTGGATGTACAGATTCCAAGTCCGAAGGCAAGTCCAACTCATATGCTACCTGGCCTACCTTGCGTATGATCCTATATGGTCCAATGTACAGAGGGCTAAGTTTCCCCCTTTTTCTGAACCTCATAACGCCTTTCATCGGGTGATACCTTTAGGAATACCCAATCGTCAACCTGAAATTCCAAGTCTCGTCGTCGATTATCCGCATAAGACTTTTGACGGCTTTGAGCTGCTAATAGCCTTTCCTGTATAAGCTTAATTTTCTTGATTGCCTGCTGTACCAATTCTGGTCCTACTAACGTAGCTTCCCCAACATCAAACCTCCCTATAGGCGAACTACACTTCCGTCCGTAAAGAGCTTCGTATGGACCTATATGAATACTGCAACGGTAGCTATTATTATATGCAAACTCAATAAGCGGCAGATGATCATCCTAGCTACCTTTGAAGTCTACCACACAAGCTCGTAACATATCCTCCCGTGTCTGAATAGTACGCTCAGCCCATCCGTCTGTCTGAGGATGAAATATTGTACTAGACTTACTTGAGTCCCCAATCCTTTTTGGAAGGACCTTCACAAGTTGGCTGTAAATTGAGCTCCTCTATCCGAGATGATAGATACAGGGACACCATGCAGTCGTACTATCTCCTTAATATAAAGCCTTGCATAATCCTTTGAGGAATATGTAGTTCTAACGAGCAGAAAATGGGCTGACTTTGTAAGCCTATCAATAATAACCCATATTGAATCGAACTTACGCTGGGTACGAGGTAAGCCTACGATGAAATCCATATTGATTACTTCCCATTTCCAAGTCGGAATCTCCATAGCCTGCAATAAACCCACCGGGTTTCTAATTCTCAATCTTAACTAGCTGACAGTTAGGACACTCAGTAACAAACTCCGCTATATCCTTTTTCATTCTGTACCATCAATATACTTCCATGATATCATGATACATCTTTGTCGCTCCTGGATGGATAGAATAATGAAAATAGTGAGTTTCTCCCATAACCTGCTAACGCATTCCTGCAACATTAGGGACACATAATCGTCCTCGATATCTAAGGACCCCATCTTCTGTAACCTCAAACAATGTCTTCTCCTTCTGAGGGGTGGTATTCCTATAATGAGCTAACACAGGATCCTCGTACTAGCGTTCCTTCACTTCAGTTACTAAAGAGGATGTTGCCGTATCCTGAATAATAATTCCAATATCACCTAATAACCGAACTCCAAGACTAGCTAGCTGATGAATCTCATGGGCTATTCTCCTCTTTTTCGGCTGTAAATATGATAGGCTACCCATCGATATACGGCTGAGGGCGTCGGCTACCACGTTCGCCTTCTCCGGATGGTATAAAATATCAACATCATAGTCTTTAAGTAGCTCCGACCGTCTTCTTTGATGTAAATTCAATTCCTTTTGCCTGAAGATATACTGGAGGCTCTTATGATCCATATAGATATCAACATGTGTCACACCTCCTTTTTTCGAAAGCTTTATCCGGCTTTTACTACACCCCGGGAAGAGATATAGTAATAAAGGAGTTTTTCCAATTTAAGGACAATCGAAACGGGATTCGTTTTTATGTAAGATTCAGAGTCGCCACTTGGGAGATTTATGGTGTCCTAAGTCACCGTTTTGAATCCTGAATCGAGGAAGGGTTTGACTCTGTTTAACAGTCGCGAACCAGAAATCCGGGTAAGGAATTCTGTTAACCCGGGAGAAGGTGTTAGGCACTCCCGAATTCCGTGGTTCTAGCACGGTCGCTCAAATGTTATATTTGGCTAAAATATTTGACTTTTATATATGCTCTCCTATTTGTGCAATTTTAGAATTAGTTACCGCTTTTGTCAAATTATTTTTTAAGAAAGTGAACGTCGTTTAAGGATATGTTTTCAGATCACGTCACATGAAATGCACCCGGATCCTCGACAAATTCTTATTCAATGTTTTGGGATTTGGATTTGGGTTACATGAAATGCACACCCGTATTAGGAAGGTAATATTATCATAAATCGTGCCTAAAGCGGCTAACGCATCGTTATCTTTTGGGAAGGCCGTGAAATTTGCTAAACGACCTATCCCGAATACTAAGTATTTTAGTAAGTAATTAATGAGGGCCCCGCAATTGTATATTTATTTGGCGAGGCTCGTCTCATTTTATTTAATAAAGGCCCAACTAAAATAGCTAAGTTTTTTATTTTTTGCTTTGTCTCTAAAGGTTAATTAACCCATGAATATGAATTTAAGTCTCAAATTCAGGTCCGGATTCAAACAAAAGGGTAAAAACTTTTAGCTTGAACCCGCTACCTAATTCAAAAACTTGATTTAATATTTATGAATTTAATTTCCATATTCCTACTTATACATTTATGAAATTTGGACTTTTAATTCTCATTCAAAGTTTCAACTATGCTATTAAACCCACGAAAGAGGAAACTGCAGGAAAATCAGCTAGATATATGCCTATGCTAAGCCCAAATGAGAAGAAGAAACAATCAGAAATTGGGCCTGGTCCGTATATCAATTAAATTGGAGACCAAACTTTGGGCTAAGCTGTTAAGACCAAGCCTTTCAAACAGAATAACACTTCACTTATCACCAGAATTTGCTGAATACATTTCTAATAATTTCAAATGTTTAACAATTACATCAAAGTAAGAAAATATTCATTTGTTTAATTTGAAGAAAATATTTAGCGTTTGAATTTTTAACTCCAGTTGACATTATTTTATGTACCTGCTCATTAGTGATCTCTTAAAGGTCGTTAAAACTCAAACTAAAAGTATGAATCGACTTTTAATCACAGTGCTAATTACTATTGACCTAACTCGAATTAACCTAAGTATGCCAGTATTCAATGCTCAAAGCATTTAATGACTTGAAGTCTAGATTCCTTAAAGTCGAACAGGCGTCCAATTCTACTAAAATTCAAACAAGCATACAAATCATAATACAAATCCAAAGTGACGGTTGTATAGTCCAATTACTACAGATTTGTAAAGTGTTTGTACAGTTAATTCTCTACTACTGCTACTGCTATAAAATTACAATTCAAATTATTACATCATCACACAAATTGATACCAAAATAACATTGATCTACATTTTATTTTTTTCAACTTGATCAATACACATAGATACAGATCTGCAACATCAATTGAAACTGAAAAAGTACCTGAAATTATGGCAAAATAGAAGATCAGGAGGTCAGAGTTACAATTTGAGACAGAACACTTCACAACAGCAGATCAACAATCCAAAACAGCTTCAAAATGAACCAGGAATGTCCAGAAACAAACTATCCAGCAAATAGGCAAGCAGACTCAATTGAACTTAACTTCGAGCTTGAATATAGACTAGAAAAACTTCTGAAAATTTCCAGCAATCAATACGCAAACCAAATTTTAACCAAAGGATCAATGAAACAGTGATATTTTTTGGGATTTTCTACTAACTTCTACTGTTTTTGAGTTTTTTAGAAGCTATGAATTTCGAAATTGGGTAGAGATTGTTTTTGGGTAGAAATTTCAGATTCCAAAAAAAAAATTCTCTTTTTTTTTTTTGAATAAGGCATACCAATGCCTATTTATAGATGTAAAGTTGAAGGGAAATTTAAATTTCAGTATTTACCCATTAGTCTCTATTTTATTTTATTTCTCTCCTTTATTTTTAACTTGTAATACAAGTAACTATGCTAATCTATTAAAAATTATACTAATGCCTCAAACTAGAAGCTTCTATGGTGCTACAATTCCTATAGTGCCCTCACTTTAATTCAGAACCTACCAAATTACCCTTTTCTATTCCTAAAATATCCTACCTCAATTAAGTTTATTACATTTAACCTTTTTAATATTCCAAAAAGACCCCTGAGACTTTGTTGATTTTACTCAATTATCCTACTGCCAATTAACCTTTATACCCATTAACCATTAATCTAAATTTTACCAATCTAACATTAGCTACTGATCGAGTTTTAAACAATTATAACTGACCTCACTAATTACTATCAATAGAGTCAATCACTGAAATCATGATGCTAATAACCAAAGTCTAATTAACCTACATTGATATAAATTAACTACAAGTAAAACAAAACTAATCAATATCAAATTTGTAAACTAAGTATTATAAATAGAAATTAAGGAGTAAACCTATTTAGACTAATAACATACAAATAAGCGGACACATGCAAAAATAGACAGAAACTTAACCAGAAAAATAGAGAAAAGGGCTAAAAGAACCTATCTTGGAGCTTTTCTTCTAATAGGCCTATTCCGATCACTTTTGAGCCAAATCCGTTGGAATTCTTTAGGATCTATGATCCGTAACATACCGAACATGTGTTTTTCCAAAAAGAAAACACCTGTTTGGGATGTTACGGTCAATGAATCCCTAAGAATTTTAATGAAGGTTCTTGGCCGGAAAATTTTGGAACTAATATTTGAGAAGTTCTGGTGGGATTTGGGGAATATGATTTGGATATTTGAGATGAGGCGGTTAAAGTGAGTTTATGGTGTAAATTAGGGGTTGTTTGGATAAACTGTTACTCGCCGGCGGTAGGGTTCCGGCGAGACAAATTCAGATATTCGAAGAGATAGAGGGTTATTCGAAGGAAAACAGGTAGAGGGGTGGAAAGAGGAGTTTGAGGTGGTCCTATGGTGTAATTCTGGCAGGCTTTGGCGTAGGTGGTGTTTCCCGCCGGTAGGGTTCCGGCGGGGTCGGCGGTGGAATAAGGGCGGCTAGGGAAAGACGAAGTGAAAAAGAAGATAAAAATGATTTTGTGTATGTATTGTTTGATATATTAAACGAATATGTGTGATTCATGGCCGTTGGATTAGATGATTCAACGGTTCAGATTAATTGAGCCTTAAAACGGTATCGTTTGATTTTAATAAAAGTATGACATCGTCCGTTAGATCAATCAAATGAATGGCTCAGATTAAAGCATCCAAACGCCGTCGTTTCATTTTATTAAGAGGAAAGGCCATGGCCGTTAGATCAAGTGAACGAACGGCCTAGATTGATGTTATAAAAATGGTGTCGTTTTGATTTCTGGGCAGACTGGGTTAAACTATCTCTTGGGCCTGTACAAATTTTATTTTTGGGCTATTAATTATTCAGATTTTTTAGCCCAAATATTATTGTTTTATATTTTTGTATTGTATTTTGTATTTTCTTTTCTTTTGTATTTTTGTATTTATTTTCTGATTTTATTAAATTGTTAAACTAATTAATTTCAAAAATTTATTTAATATCTATTTCAATAAAATACTAAAAATGCTATTTTTGATTTTCCATTAATTTGTTCCTAAAAAATGAATTAATACCAAACTTGTAAAATTGAACTCTTAATGCGTATGCATATATTTATGTATTTTAACATGAATTATTATGCAACAAATTAACACAAAAATGCCACAAATATTAACAAAAATTAAAAAATCATTTTGTTTGGGTTTTTTAGGAATAATTTGCTTAGGGCAAAAATCACGTGCTCACAGCTGCTCCTTTTTGCCCGGAAACACAAATAGTTTTCGTGCAAAGACAAGTGAGCGAAAATAAAAGATTTTTGCCCGTTTGCATATTCCGTGTGAAGCATTTTGAAAAGTTTGACCGCACCCTGCTTCAGAGGTTCCCTACATATCCCGGGCTAAACAGGAATCAGGTCAGTGTAGTTCAGGAGTGTCTGGTAGCTGGGGCTACCATAAAGCTGTGATTTCACTGCTGTTGCTGCTGTTACTGCTCGCTGACCCCCTTATTACACCATGTAAAGATAAAAAGAAGCTAGCCTAAGCTATGTCCTATGATTTACAAAAAATCCTATCTATGCCGGGTATCTCGTATTCTTGTATTGGCTTAATCTTGCATCTTGTATTCTTCCAATGAAATTTTGACTATTGCCTTGACTGTGTTTTGAAATATGTGTCCATTCTTCAGGTGGACTCCTGCTTGCGATTGCTTGAAAAAATATTCCCTTGTTCTTCAGGTGGGCTCCTGCTTATGATTGCTTTGAAATGTATTCCCTTGTTATTCAGGTGGGCTCCTGCTTACAAAAATAGACAAACAAAGAAAATTTTCTGTCCCAGTATGGTGACTGGGCATATCATGTTATCAGATATTAGAATCCAAAGCTAAAATTCAGATTGTACTTCCCTTGTTTTCCAGGTGGGTGCCTGCTTACTGCGTTTTGAAAAGATATTCCCTTGTTCTTCAGGTGGGCGCCTGCTTATAACCAACATACAAAACAAAGAAAATTTTCTGCCCCAGTTTGATAACTGGGTGCATGATGTTACTGAATGTTGACTTGAGATAAGAGTTGTATTATACTTCCCTTGTTCTTCAGGTAGGTGCCTGCTTGCTGTACTTGAAATGTATTCCCTTGTTCTTCAGGTGGGTGCCTGCTTGCTAAATTTGAAAAGATATTCCCTTGTTCTTCAGGTGGGTGCCTGCTTGCTAAATTTGAAAAGATATTCCCTTGTTCTTCAGGTGGGCGCCTGCTTGCTGAATTTGGAATGTCATCTCCGGAAGCTCAATGAGATTTAACTCGAGGAGTTCTTCGAAAATGGCTGGCACATCAGAATCCAGGAATGGGTACTCTTTCTCCTGCATCTCTTTTAGAGTCAACTTTCCACTTGGCTTGTCTTGAAAAGAAGTGGATTTCATACTCTGCTTCTTGCTCACCTTCGTCGTGAACTTCATAGGTGACGTATTGACATTCATAGCTTCTTTGCTTTCAGATTTGGGTACGAACTTGCCCCACTTCCTGACTTCTTGCTTTTCATTCGCTTTGCGAGGTTCATAGATGGGCAGCCTTTCATTTCCAGCGGAGGCCATGCTCAATTCCATGTCATGGGCACGAGTTGCAAGTTCTTCAAATGTGCTAGGCTTGATACCTTGCAAGATGTAGCGCAACCCTCAATGCATGCCTTGGATGCACATCTCTATGCCCGAAGCTTCACTAAGCCTGTCTTTGCAGTTGAGGCTTGCATTCCTCCAACGATTGATAAAGTCGATAACTTGTTCCCCCTTTCTTTGACGAGTACTTGTGAGCTCTATCATACTCACAGTGCGTCTTGTGCTATAAAAGCGATTGAGGAACTCTTGCTCTATTTGATCCCAGCTATCGATAGATCCAGCCTCGTGGTCCGTGTACCAATCAAAAGCATTTCCTTTTAATTAGCGGACAAACTGCTTAACGAGGTAGTCTCCATAAGTCCCAGCATTGTTGCATGTCTCAACAAAGTGCGCCACATGTTGCTTTGGGTTACCTTTACCATCAAAATGTTGAAACTTTGGAGGTTGATAGCCAGCAGACATCTTCAACATATCGACCCTTGCAGTGTACGGCTTTGAATATATAAGGGAGGATTTGGCAACAACTTCAAATTTGTTCTTAATGGTTCCTTCAATTGATCGATTGGAATTATCCCTTCAGATGAGACAGGGATAGCCTTAGTGGATGCTGCCTGTCTGGGGGGAGAGTCACTCTCTAGAACTTCTGGGAGCTTGCCGGGTGCATGGGTGGATTCTTCTTCCATCAGAATTCCCACCCTGTCTGTTAGCTTGTCAATTCTGACCTCTTGATTTTGCATGCATTTGTTCAAGCCAGCGATTGCCTCTGTCAAGTTTGCCAACTGCTCCTCCATAGATGAAGTGTTTGTCACCATGGCTGGCATGATTGTCGTGGACGACGGAGAGTAGCATGGATTTTCACA
>MU674472.1:161030-171474 GCA_026770625.1 Nicotiana glauca
CTAATAGACCGTTTTGAGTTCTAGTACTCCGTTTTGTGATGTGAGATCATGAATAGCTTCGTTTTATGATTTATAACTTGCGTGCATGGTTGCTTCGATTTCCGAAAAATTTAAATGTGTCTTGCAAGAGAAATTCTAATTATAAAGCTTTAGAGTCTGTTTGGAAAGCCACCATGTAATTGGAATTGGTGTAACTATTAGGGTAGTAATTACACAGTCTAATAATTACTCAGTTGTGTAATTACGACGACCTGTTTGTTTGTCATAGTGTAATTACAGTGTAATTACAAGTTTACTGTTTGGTTCCACAAGTGTAATTACACAGTTAGATTAAATTTTAAATTAAGTAATTATCAAAACTTAAAAGTTAATATAATGAATATATGCTTATAAATTTTTATAAGTATAAATGATATTATATTTGGTATTTAAGATATATATTTTTCGTGACTATACATTAATAAATAATCATATATTTATAATTAATATTGTAAAAATAATTTATTTATATATTTTAAATTAATAATATTTAGTTTAGATACGTACAGAAATTAAAAATATACTTTTTTTGTAAGAACATTAGGGAATTCGTATTTGATAAATTAAATTAATATTTATAAATATAATGTCATAACATTATTCAAATATTTGACAATACTGATCTATCAATTCTAACTAAAAAATGAACAACATGCGACGTGAGCCAATACTACTAAAACAAGTAAATTAGAACCATGAATATTACACAATTTCAAAATTAAAAAAAAAAATTATTTAGCATGTGTCAAATTCCAACATAATAATAGTAAGTTCCACTATAATTTTAGATTAGGAAACATAATAAGTTTATAACCACATTTAACAATGAAATTCCACTTTAATTACATCACGTAATATATGACAAGTTTGTAAATGACTCATTAGTCATAATATTAGGAGGTGTAGTTTCAAAAAATAGAATTATAAAATAAATAAAAATAAAATATAAGTAATTGCATGAAATAAGAAGAAATAAAGAAAGAGAAATAAAAGATAAATAATGTACAAAGAAAAATATATTTTAAAATTTTAAAAGAAATTAAAATGTAAAAATAAAATATAGAAATAAAAAGTTATAAAGAAAATAAATTAAAATAAAAATAAAAAATACCTTGTAATTACACAGTGTAATTACCACCAATTCTCACCTCCCCCTTGAGAATTGGAGAGTGTAATTGCGCCCCTCCAATTACACCAAGTTACATGATGACCAAGTAATTACTTGGCCAAACAAACATGTCAAATTGTGTAATTACACCCAAATCTAATTCCTATGTGGCTTCCAAACATGCTCTTAACTTTTTAGAGTTGTGCTCGTTTAAAATTGGATTTATGTGAGCTCATTTGAATCTTTCTCTATTATGTAATTTCCAACTTTGCTTGGTTCTAGGGATGACCTTAAATCACTTCTAATACGTCTACGACACAGTTAGTATCATGTCCAAGTAATATGGTAACAGTCAGTAGTCTCTTTTAGTACATAAAATATTATCTTTAATTATCCTTGGTGCATTTTAAAGTCTTAAAGCCTTACAAAATTGTACGGGGACTTATAGTTGTTAAAATTTTATGGTATAGCCAGTTTTCACACTGGTCAATGAAAAATAGCTAGCGTTTACTAAGTCAATGAAAAATAATCACTTTTTTGCTGCAACAGGACCGGTCCAGTATAATATACGGGAGTTCTGGTGCATTTATGTACGAACTCTAGCATATTATGCTGGACCGGTATACTTTGCTAACTCCTGTAAAATTTGCGGGAGACTGGAGCACCAGTGCTCCAAACTCCAGTATATTATACTGGACAATTATACTTGCTGGAACTCCCGTAAAATTTACGGGCTTATTTTTCCGGATTTTGAACGGTATTTTCGCTCAGATTTAAAGTGGCTAAATTTCGATGACTTTTGAAACTTGGCTATTTTTTAATGACCAGTGGTAAATCTGGCTATTTTTGAATTTCTCCCCTTATAGTTTGGTCCTTTGAATTTATAAAAAAAAAATGAACTTTTTTGGTCGTTGTTAAATGTTTAACAAACTTTAGTTCTTAGATTCAACAGAAAATGTAGTTTAAATAAACATGAACTCGCATTTAGAGGTGCAATTGTTTAGCTCAAAAAATAGTTTTCAAAGTCAAAATAATAATTTTATATGACGGGTCACAAGCAACCGATGCAATCCAAAAGATATAAAATTTTGTTAATATAACGTGATAGAGAAGTGGAAAACAAATTCAATGACGGATAATATAATAAAAATAAAGCAGAGAAGAAAGAATTCTTATTGAATGATCCTTGATCGGGTAATGAGCAGAACAAAGCTTGAAGGGCCGAACTTTGGCTAACTTAAGAGCAATATGCTATAAATTACAATGTATAGAATTGTAGAGAAGAAAATTAGATCTCCCACATGGTGGTAAAAGTATGTCTATTTATAGGACTAAATCTAAGTAACCATTCTCCTTGAATTTTGTGTCCATTATGAGCATTTACTCAATTCATCCATTACTTTTGGAATACTTGTAACAGCTGTGTAAATGCTGGAATTCTGTAACTGATGAGTTAATTTCGTAACTGATGAGTTAATTCCATAACTGATGAGTTAATTTCATAACAGATGAGTCAATCCCGTGTCCGTTGAGTCAATCTCGTGCCTGTTGAGTCAATCCCGTGCCCGTTGAGTCAATCCCGTGCCTGTTGAGTCAATCTCGTGCCTGTTGAGTCAATCCCGTGCCTGTTGAGTCAATCTCGTATCTGTTGAGTCAATCTCGTGCCTGTTGAGTCAATCTTGTAATTGATTGCCTTGTTCTAACCGTTACAATCATTTATTACATTTATTAATAATTGATTTGTAACTGATGGTGTAATGATGGTAAATCCCATATAATCCAGGATTAATTGATTCCTTCCTTATTTGTAATTATGAGATATTCTCCCGCACCTGATTTGGGCTAGTTCATGATGATCAGTTCCGAGGCAAACATGCATGGTATGTTCGGTCCCGGGGGTGTTTACATGTCATTCTTCACTTTTCTTCAAATTTTGCTGACACGTATCGCCATTTAATAGACCCACATGGCGAGTCTAATTTTCACCAATACAGATAGTCCCCCCACTTTCTAGTTACTTACTATGATGTGACCGATAAGTGGAAGATTTTATCCTTTTCATCCTTTCCTCTGCCTCATTAAAAACCTTGCCGGAAAAATCCAATAGGGACAAAAATCGGACGAAGGAAAAAAGAGTGCAAAACTTAGAGATTCAGATGATAACTCCATCGCTTATGTTTCTTTCGCCAATAATCGATTGGTTTACCCATGTCATGTTTCGGGGTTTGAAGATAAATCTTTGCCTTATGTTTGCAAAGTTTGATATATATATTTCGGCTTTATTTTCTGCCTATTTTAATGTTTGAGTTTTTGTTTTACCCTTCAACTTTGCATTAAAAATACTTTAATGCTCCGTGACTTTTTGAATAAGCACGAATTATAAAAGAGGGCCCTTTTATGAACGACACTTAATGAAGAAGACGTCTCAACTTCATAATGGTGTAAACATACAAAAGAGAGATGAGAATTTTCACATGTGTTTTCTTTAATAATGTTTTGGAGAAAGTTTTTACATTGAACTTTCATAACATTTCACATGTGTTTGTGTATCGTCTATAACTCATTTTGCAACTGTTTTTTCTTTTAACAAATTCGATATAAGCTTGCACTCGTAACTGTTTTTCTTTTGCAACAGTTTTTTTTTGAATTAGTACAAGGGGATAACTATTTTTGTTTACAACAGTTTTAAATATAAGGGTATGAATTTTTACCCATAACTATTTTTATTGATAACAGTTTTCAAATGAATACAAGGGTGTATGAATTTTTACCCATAACTATTTTTATTGATAACAGTTTTCAAATGAATACAAGGGTAATGCTTTTTCATTCGTAACTATTTTCAGTTACAACAGTTTTTGAGGAAGTACAAAGATATGCATTTTTACCCGTAACTAAAATTCTACTTTTAACCTTTTTTGAAACATTCGTTTATATTTACGAATATGTTTTCAAAGATTTTCGAGTCAGGCTTGTGTTTTTGGCTCGTGACTTTGTTCTTAACTTTCGATTTGTTGGGTAGACCTTAGGCTTGACTTGAATTTTGATTTTTCTAGTCTTCTTTGTCTTCCATATATATAGTCCCCCAAGTGTTAGAGCTTTAAAGTATGAAATATCGAGCATTTGATTATTCCTTCCATGTGGTCCATTTCCTGAAAAGGAAAAACATACGGGACTCAGAAGTATATATTTAGATGATGACTATTTAGCCCTTTTTTTTTATCAAAAGGGTTGTAACCTAGACCGGAAATAATACAGTGTTCCTCGTGTCTTTCGGGTCTAATATCATCATTTGGAATTTTAGGAAATTTATCCGAGTACAAGTTTTGCTTGGCACTTTAAAAAATTATTTGAGTGCTCATACTTAGTCTTTTAGACTTAAAATATATATTTGGATGCATCGTTACTTGTGCGATATCTAAAGTTGCACCTTTGGGTGTCTAACTTTTAAATAAAAGAGGGATCTTTTATATACTTTAAACGCTATGAAGAAGACGTCTCCTTTTCATTCAGGCGTAAAATATGATTGATTGATCCGAGTAGACTTTTAGTCTGGGAGAGTATTAATCCCGGTAGGATTTACAAGATTATTGACCCCATTAACATTTACAGGAGTATTGATCTCGGTAAGACTTTGAGTTTGAGGTAATATTGATCCCAAATAAATATATATCTTAGTAGATTTGTTCTGAAGAGACATTTAATCTAATTGGATTTGAATCCAAATTGGGGTATATGAATATACTTCCAAATAGAGAGGGACACATGTCCGAAATACTATTAGAGATTTTTGTTTATATATACGGGATAATCAATCCGAGTCATAATACAATTAGCCATTAAGAAAGGCGTATATATTCAACTTGAATGGTTGTTGTTTGACCAAATATAAGTCACGTGTTTGTTCAAAGTGAACTTTATTCTGGTGACTTATTTGCATACATTTATCTTGACTTAGATGCAAAACTCTCATTTTTATCGTAGGATTCTTGACTCTGACATGGAGTTCTCGATCCTTTTTGTATATGTGTAGTATACGTATTTTTGAAGAACTCATTCAATACTATTTAAAGTGTTTATGCTTGATATGAGTAATACAACTAACTGAGTTGAGCTGGTAAATAAGGTCAGGCCAAATTGACTAATCTTCAAGTATAAGTAATCTCCCTAGTGTTTGAGTTTTGAGGTATGAGAACTCAAACACTGGAATCATAATTTGATAATTCGCGGTCTTATAGTCCCCGGTAGGATAGTTAGTTTCGATATTGATAGACTTTCAAATGGTCCTGTTCCAACATAGGGACGGTACCGAAGTTCTTTTTATCAAATATATTGTACTCTGGCCAGAAACTACGGAGGTTCCAAAATATTGTCAATGATCATGCTATATCTTGATTTGAGCTATTCATACTGACTTTGATGAGTTTTTGATTTAAAGCCTTATTACCCGAGTAATTTTCACTGCTTTCTTTATAAATTTCTCGCATCATATATTTTGTTTGTTTGGTCCATGTGGCATTTTAGCTTTTGGAGCCTTGAATATTCTCAAATATAATTCTCCTTCAATAAGGCAGGTAGTACGGGATGAGACGCACTTAGAGTTATCGAGAGCATGCTTGTCTTTGGGTAAAGTCACATTCTGCAAGTAATAAATGAATTTATTATGCCAATTCCAAATTAAATTAGTCAAGCTTACCTCATTTTCATTCTAATTGATGATAGATCAGGGATCTCCTAAATAAGAGATGGATCAATCTCGAGACTGTTTGATCCGGAAATAATATTTCTCAATAAGAGCCTGGAGTTGCTTTCAGAGTCAGTGATATCAGCAGTAGATCCGAGACTAGTACATCTGGCTCGAATTTCTTGGGTTTCATAGCTTTCTTGGATTTGATCAATCGTTAAATCAATATTTTTGCTCTGAGTCCCCAAGCTAATTTAAGCCCTGTAGCGTATGCTTCATAATCGGCTTTGTTGTTAGTAATAAAATAACTTTTATAAATTATCTAACTACTTTCCCTGATAGGCATTAAGCATTGTCCCTAACTCGAAAAGTTTAGTACTTGTGGACCTAATTGTGTAGAAGGTCCAGATCCCGAAAATTATCCCAGAAATAATATGTTCGGGTAATATGTTCGAGCTAAGCTTAATCATGAAATCTGCTAAATTTGTCATTTTATAGTCGTACGTGACTGATAAACAATATCATATTCACTTAGTTCGACTACTCATTTAGCTAGCCTTTCTGACAGTTCATGTTTATGCAAGATATTGCACAATGAAAATATAGTGACTACGGGAATTGAATAACATTAAAAATAAAGCCTTAGATTTAAGGAAACTACAATTAATGCCAACTTATCAAAATGTAGATATGTAGTTTCCGTATCTAAGAGCATTTTATAATAGATAGGAGAATGTGTACCTTTATCTTCTTGAATTAAAATTGCATTTACCGATACATCCGAGACAATTTGGTATAGCAGCAATCATCTTTAAATTCGGTGTAGAGTCTCGACCAACTCAAATCTTCCTACTTGGGAAGTCAATGATAATTTCTAGTTCTTTACAATTTGACCTTGTGGCTTCTGATGCCTTTGATTTAATGATTGCTTCCGAAAATATTTGTATAATTGTCCACGGTTATTAATGAACCTTCTTTCCTTGTGGGCTATTTCATCCCGCAGCTATCTCTTCTTTTTCAGTTGTTAGGTCTGGTATCTTTGTAAGCAATCCCGTGGGTGTTTTACCCATGTTTCTCCTAATCTTCATTCTTCTCCTATGAAATTTTACAATTTAGCAAGGTAATTCCTTACCTGTTCGGGTAGATCCGAATCTTTTTCAGCCCGTGAAGAAAATCTCGTATCTCTTTGCTTGGACCTGTTTTTTAGATTTTTGCATTGCTCTGATGGTAAGCAACCTCCACTTCCAACCAAGAGGTTGTGAGTTCGAGTCTCCCCAAGAGCAAGGTGGGAAGTTCTTGGAGGGAAGGATGTCGGGAGTCTATTTGGAAATAGTCTCTCTACACTAGGGTAGGGGTAAGGTCTGCGTACACACTACCCTCCCCAGATCCCACTAAGTGGGATTATACTGGGTTATTGTTGTTGCATTTAGATTCGGATCACCCAAGAATCACATCTGTTTGATCTCCGGGCCTGTTTTTGGACATCTTATTAGTGTCGATTTGATTTACCGTGTCTTCTTCTGTTTAAATCACGGTGCTGCAATGATTATGCATATCATTCTTGTAGGATGGATAGGAATTCCCGGAGGTGTTCTACCCACTCGTTTTGTTCCTTGATCTGTATCTATAAGGTTAGATCTAATTTTTGCAAATTAAAATTACCTAGTGTATTTGAACCTCCTGTTCTGGAACTGTTTCGTACAGATTCGTTATAATCAGTTATGGTACTGATAGTTGCGGTACCAATATATCGATGTACATTCTCTATTTTTCTTTGTTTGTTGCTTACATATCATTATCATGGCTATTCTTCCCTTTTTATTTTGCATGGTAAAGCCATCTCCAACTTGGTTGTCCTCAACTGTGTTGATTGGCAAGTTTCGGCCATGATGAAGGTTTAAACTGAAAACAAGCAAATATTAACAAAAAATGTTACTATCTTCGGATGAATAGCAAATTTGCTTGAGTTCCCGGTAACGGAACCAAACTATTTAACCCAAAAAATAGTTTTCAAGGTCAAAGCAATAATTTTATATGACGGGCCACAAGCAACCGATTCAATCCAAAAGATATAAAATTTTGTTAATACAACGTGATAGAGAAGTGGAAAATAAATTCAATGACAGATAATATAATAAAAATAAAGCAGAGAAGAAAGAATTCTTATTGAATGATCCTTGATAGGGTAATGAGCCGAACAAAGCTTGAAGGGCCGAACTTTGGCTAACTTAATAGCAAAATGCTATAAATTACAATGTATAGAGTTGTAGAAAAGAAAATTAGACCCCCTCTCCCCCACATGGTGGTAAAAGTATGTCTATTTATAGGACTAAATCTAAGTAACCATTCTCCTAGAATTATATGTCCATTATGAGCATTTACTCAATTCATCCATTACTTTTGGAAAACTTGTAACAGCTGTGTAAATGCTGCAATTCTATAACTGATGAGTTAATTTCGTAACTGATGAGTTAATTCCATAACTGATGAGTTAATTTCATAACGGACGAGTCAATCCCATGTCTGTTGAGTCAATCTCGTGCCTGTTGAGTCAATCTCATGCATGTTGAGTCAATCCCATGCCTGTTGAGTCAATCTCATGCTTGTTGAGTCAATCCCGTGCCTGTTGAGTCAATCTCGTGCCTGTTGAGTCAATCTTGTAATTGATTGCCTTGTTCTGACCGTTACAATCATTTATTGCCTTTATTAATAATTGATTTGTAACTGATGGTGTAATGATGGTAAATCCCATATAATCCAAGATTAATTGATTCCTTCCTTATTTGTAATTATGAGATATTCTCCCGCACCTGATCTGGGCTATTTCATGATGATAAGTTCCGAGGCTAACATGCATGGTATGTTCGGTCCCGGGGGTGTTTTACATGTCATTCTTCACTTTTCTTCAAACTTTGCTGACACGTATCACCATTTAGTAGACCCACATGGCGAGTCTAATATTCACCAATACAGCAATATCTACTATTTTTGATTTATTTTTAGTGTTAGGTGCAATATTTGAGGTATAATTTTTTCCATTTTTGATCTACTTATATTGTTTGTCTAATGTTTTGGTGTTGTTATTTCTGCAATTTGATGTGACTTTTTGTTGTTTCTTATAATTTTTTTTGCACTTTTCATTAAATATAACAGGCCGAGGTTGTGTTTAGTATGAATTTCCCATGTTTGGTTGGCTAAAATAATTTAAAAAATATTTTTTTCTCATGAACTCATTTTTCTCATCCTATTCCCCACTAAAACCCACTCCACCACCAAGACCTACCCCACCCCTCTGTCACGACCGAAAACGCAGGGCCGCAACGGGCAGGCAGTGCTTTACTTAACCGAGTACCAATGTAACATATCCTTATTATCATACCATCATGGGTAAGTGGGCCAGAAGGGCAGTCATAAGATAACCAGAATAAAATATAAGGGAATACTCAACATAGGACGACCCAACATGATACACAAACTTATACATGCGACATACAGGCCTATAAGGCAGACATGATCATTTGTACACTAAAACCATAAGACGACAAGGCCATACACGTGTCCATATACATGAACTCTATCTACAAACCTTTAAGAATACATAAATGTCATAAAGGTCGGGATAGGGCCCCGCCATACCAATCATTACATGTCCAAACCATACTGACCAAACACGCAACTCCGGAGCAAGTGGAGTGTACCAATACCTTCCACTGAGCTGATAGCCTATTAGGAAGACTATCACTATGTCTATCGGGACCTACAAACATGAAACGCAGTATCCCCAGGAAAAAAGGATGTCAGTACGAATAACGTACTGAGTATGTAAGGTATAAAAACCATATATAAAGGACATAAAAGAAATATGGCGTAAAGGACTCAACCTGTAAATATGAACAACTTTGTAAATCATGAAACATTTATAATGTCATGCATATGCATATAAATATCATACCATGCATAGGTATATGCATACATAACATCATCAAGCCTGTGAGAGCATCCCACCATATCATCTCGACCTCTGTGGGTGAAATCATCAACGTATACCAACTGATCAGGTGGTGGTGTATATAACGTCATAACCTTTTCCCATACCTCATATGCATATAATATACGCGTATATAACGCCATCTGGTCATGGGTCAATGTACATATATAAATGAATGCAATGCATAATGAAGTAAGTCAATAAGATCTTTCAGAATGTCATAAGATCATTATGCATTCGGATAAACTTTATCAACTTACGTATTTTATGAGACTCATGAACATACGACATAATAATAGGACACATGGGTAATCAAGAACATTGGCACCCCTAGTACTTTTATGAATTGAGCCATTTATGAAAGTTACGTGTTTAATGGTTTCATTTTTATCATATAGATCATGCCAAAAGGAAAGAAGGGATAGCCTTAGCATACCTTAACTCTGTTGAGTCCTTAATAACTTCCAAGCAATTCTTCATGTAAGCACGTGATTTTTGCCCTATATGAGAAATACTCCCAAAAATTTCAAAATAAAATAGTTTTGGGTTATGTGTGATTTTTGTGGATTTTTGTTTTATTTTTCTTATATTATTTACATTTTTTGTCTATGCGTGTTTAGGTGTT
>MU674477.1:3558-15830 GCA_026770625.1 Nicotiana glauca
AATATAGAGTCAAACCCTTCCTCGATTCGGGATTCAACCGGTGACTTGGGACACCATAAATCTCCCAAGTGGCGACTCTGAATCTTAATAATAAATCCCGTTTCGATCGTCCTTTAATTGGAAAAAACTCCTTCTACCACGCCCTTCGCGGGGTGCGGTAGCGCCAAAAGGAGGTGTGACAATTATCAAAACCCGAACTCGGGCCCACGTCTCGAAATTTGATAATTTTTATATTAATAGATTCCTTATCTCCCCACGAGTTCATACATATCAAAAGTTAATAAGTCCAACCTCAAATGGTCCATCAAATCCTCAATCAAAGGTCTTTAATACTAAGCCCTAGTTTCCCCAAAATTTCACACTTAATTCCCATAATTTCTAGCTCTAATACGTGAAATAATAGCATAGGAACGAGTTTTAAGTCTAAATTCCTTACCTCAATGAAGTTCCCTTGAAATCCCACTTTCAAATCGTCCAAAAAGCTCCAAAGCCGAGATAAAAATGGTGAAATAACTCAAAATTCGTGAAGGACATAATTTATATTTTTAGCCCGGACATTTTCGCATCTGCAGCACAATAATTGTTTATGCGGTACCGCATATGCGACCACATAACCGCTTATGCGGTTCTTCACTTAACGGACAAAAATCGCGCTTGCGCTCAACATTCTGCACCTGCATCTTCACAGGTGCGGTCCCACAACCGCATCTGTGGTTCCTGACAATTCCTCGATAATCCGCTTATGCGGCTCCTCTTCCGCATGTGCGGCGTCGCACCTGCGATCCCCAAACCGCATGTGCGGAAATACCAGAAGCAGCAAAGTTCAGCAGCTGAAACAAAGTCCAAACTTCTCCGCCAATCATCCGAAATCACCCCGAGGCCGTCGGGGCCTCAACCAAAAGCAAAAACATATCCCAATACCTAATTCAAACTTTTTACAATCTTTAAAACACCTCAAACAATATCAAATCAATCAAAACACATCGGATTCAAGCCAAACTTTCTAAAATCTTCCCAATTCCGCTTCTGATAAAAAATCCAACCAAACCACATCTGAATGATCCGAAATTTTGCACACACATCCCAAATGACACAATGGAACTATTGCATCTCTCGGAATTCCATTCCGACCCCTATACCAAAATCTCGCCTACTAACCGGAAATCGCTAAAATAACAACTTTGCCAATTCAAGCCAAACCTTCCATGGACTTTCAAAATGCATTCCGACCACGCTCCTAAGTCCCAAATAAACTAATGGAGCTAACCAAATTATGAAAATTCCGATCCGGGAAACAAGTTAAATCTTGGTCAAACTTTTCAAATTTCACGCTTCAGGCTGAGAACTATTCTTCCAAATTCTTTTCAATTACCCTGAAAACCAAAACCAAAGATTTACATAAGTCATAATACATCACACGGGGCTAGTCATGCCCGAGAACTTGCGAGCAAAGTGCAAAATCTCAAAACAGCTGATCGGATCGTTACAAATATAAACGATGTGATCGATCACCTTAAGCATAAAGCGCTAGTAAACAACTACTTTAGTAATATATGGAGGAAAATCCAAAGGGATTAGTTAATGCATGCATCCAGACACCACCATCGGATTCATTACACATCATTTCCTTCTCTTCAATAATACGGTAAATTTAAAAAATGGTCATTTAACTATAATTTTTTTTATCAAAGTCAAACTTTGTTTACTCACACGAAAATTATAAAACTTTTTTTAACCAAAAATATAACTTTATTTCTCACACAAAAATCATAAAACTTTAACTAACTCTCACTAAATCATTGTGACCAGAAAATATAATTTTTCGGTGGTATTTTCTTATTCTAAAATTTTTTAAAGTTTTTATTAATCTAATAAGTAATAACTCAACTTAAATAATAGGTTGGACCGGGTCATTCCTATTTTAAGGAGAAAATATAAAATTGATCGGTCATCTAAAACTAATTTCATTTGCTACGCAAAAAAAAAAAAAAATAATTACTCGGTCCAACCTTACCCAATACCCATATACATAAATTAAAATAACACTAAAAGTGAAAATCTTCCCCCGTATAAAACTTAGCTTGGAATGCTCGAGATTCTCACAAAAAAATAAGTATAATTAGATAACGCTTAAAACGAAATTCTATCAATTTGAATGGAAATCTTGACAACAACAACAACCTAGTAAAATCCCACAAGTGGGGTCTGGGGAGGGTAGTGTGTACGCAGACCTTACCCCTACCCCGAAGGGGTAGAGAGGCTGTTTATGAAAGACCTTCGGCTCAAGATAATAAAAAGACAAAAGAAGAGAATATTAGATTCACCACGGAAATCATAGGGAAAAAGGAACATAAAATGCAGGAAAAAAAGAGAAACAAAAAAATTCAAAGCAAAAAACGATGGTTAGTAAGTGGATCCTGCATCGAAAATAAAAAATAGTAAGACATGACATTGCCCCTAGCTATCTTAGACAAAACCCCACCTAACTAGGCTCACAAAGGTACAAAGTAACACAAGACTCAACTACCTCCTAGCTTACAACCGAAATACGCGACTTCCATAACTTCCTATCAAGTGTCATGTCCTCTGAAATCTGAAGCCTCGCCATATCCTTACTGATCACCTCTCCCCAATACTTCTTAGGCGGCCCTCTACCTCTTCTTGTACCTTCCACGACCAGCCGCTCACACCTCCTTACTGGAGCATCTGGACTTCTCTTCTGTACATGCCCGAACTATCTGAGCATTGCTTCCCGCATCTTGTCTGAATGGAAATCCTGAAAGAAAAATAAAAGATAGAAGTAACGTGTTTTGAAATATTCACTTTTTAATATTAGTTTAATTTATATATTTGGCTATTGGGTAGGGTGGATCATGTCGATTGACTCATTCCTATTTTAATTAGATTATTATTTATAGATTGAAAATAAAACATAAAAAATCGTGAAATAAGAAAATACTATTAAAAATTATATTTTCCAGTTATTATGATTTTTATGAAAGTTAGTAAAAGTTATATGAGTTTTGTATGTGAAAAGTTGAAAACATACTTATATGAATTTGATGAAAAAAATAATAGTTATATGACCATTTGTGAAATTTAATCTTCAACAGTATCGTTGTCCGAAAAATCTTCCAAAAGGGCATGCAACACAACAACAACAACAACAACAACAACAACAACAACAACAAAAAACCAGTATAATCCCACTTAGTGGGGTCTGGGGAGGGTAGTGTGTACGCATACCTTACCCCTACCCTGGGGAAAAGGGCATGCAACACATGTACATATTTTATTGCGGCACCGAAAAGTTTGCATACACTAAGATATGCATAAAGTATGATATATAAGTACATAGATTATTAGCGTAGCACTTGTTTCAAATTATCTTTTCGTGGGCGAGAAGTAACAATATTTTGACCGCGCATATTGCAATTTGTCCATTAAATCTATCATACTTTTCCATAATTTCTTCCCATTCTTAGTAATCCAATCCCGTGTCTTAGGCTTGTGATGAATTCAAAGGCAAACACGATTCTTATATGGAAAGAAATTTTAATCATGATGATTTCTCCCCATACGAACGGCACATTAATGACGCTAATAAGCATCAGCCTGAAAGGAAATCTGTAATAGGCCTTGCATTACAGTTAATGCAACGAAAGCCAATATTTTATCCGAAATATAACACATCACACTTAGTAAAGCAGGAATTACGCGAGAAAGTGCGCGAGAAAAAGTCACAATTTCAACAAGTCATTTACTTTGGGGACAATTATAGCATATGAAGCGTAACTTCTCTTAGGAGTTAGGCGTTAATTTTTCTTGTAAATATTAAACAAATATGATATTAGAATAATAAGAAAAAGGTTTAAAAATACCCTATACTATGGTAAAAGGGGTGACTTTGGGTCATGGGTAGATGTTAAATAAAGCGGGTAAGAAAGGGGATGAGTCGTTTTAATTTTGTGATGACACGTGTTAGTCCGTCCGATTAAGGAGTATATTTGAGTGATAGTATAATGGTAGGTGCTAAGATGATTAAATAGTATAACGGAGGGTATTTTTAAATATTTTTTGATAGTGTAGGGATATATTTGATCATTTTTCGTAGATAATATAAGTATCTTTTAAGTTCCAAAAAAAAAAAAAAAATCTTTTACGGAAAAAAAAGAAGATGGCGCCAGTATCAACTTTCCCGCGCTTGTAGCACTGCAGCCAATCCTATTTTTGGCAATTATGTACCTTTTTTTTAGAGCTCCTTTTGGCAACTTGTGTAGTGTTTGTAGCTGCAGTCTTTGATAGGGTTCTGCCGCTGCGCCACCACACATATGCCATGGAGATTCATCAAATTGCTCAGCTCCTCAACCAAACACTGAGCCCCGAAGGTGCCGTTGTTCATGTCGCCACGGATGCTCTCGATCGCCTCTCTACTCTCCCAAACTTTGCGTTCAATCTGCTATCTATCGCCATAGGTACTCTACATTTCCGATGTATTCATAAATGCTGATTTCGCCTCTCTAATTGAGGTTTTGACCTTGAAGTAGTAGTTATCCGATTATGCTTTTGTGTAATGTTGTCGTTTTGAAATTTAATTTCTGTGTTGGTTAAAAAAAAACAATATCTGCCCTATATTTTAAATTCGATGACCTTTGGTATAGGAGGTCAGAACGAAGGTCAGAAAGTAGCTGCAGCCACATATCTCAAGAACTTCATTAGACGAAGAATAGAATCTACAGAGACAAATTTAGTAATCACCAAAGCGTTTAGAGATGCACTTGTGCGTGCTTTGCTTCAAGCGGAACCTACGGTTCTTAAAGTATTAGTTGAAGCTGTAAGCGATTTGGGCATAACTTTTTGTTCTTTAGCATGTAACTAATGACGATGTTTTAATTACCTTTTGTTCTCCTTGTTTTCAGTTTCGCTCAATCGTTGCAGTTGAGTTCGTGAAGAAGGATTCGTGGCCTGAGCTCGTGCCTGAGCTGAGGTCCGTCATTCAGCATAGCAATCTTATTGATAAGAATTCCAGTTCTGAATGGAAAACCATCAATGCGCTCACCATTCTTCACTCACTCATTAGACCCTTCCAGGTATTTTAACACGTCTCAACTATATTCTGATTCCAGGTTGCTTTTTTTTTTTTCAAATCTTGGAGGGGAATTGACTCTCTAAACTGGCAACTCTTTTTTCCCCAGAAATGCTGTGTTCATAATTAGACGCTTGCAGATCTTTTCCTATCATCTCGAAGTATGATGAAGTTGATTTTCATAACATGCATGGTTCCCTGTTTTCTTTGTTTATCTATTCAACTCATTAAGGAAATGACACTTTTGCTGTTATCTTAAGTTGTTTGTTATTCCCTCGTATTCATGTGCAATTTTTTTCATCTGTTTTCGTGTCTCAGTTCTCCATTGGCATTACACTGATGACTTCCCCCCTGTTATCTCTATTTCTTGAGCAACTTTAGATCTGATGCGCAGTATGTTTCTTACTATGGAAACATATATGTATGCTATAACCTTGCTGGCTGTCATGTGGTACTGAGCAAGGCCACCCACAGCTTGCTAATTGTTTGAAGATTAGTTTAAAAATTTGTAGGGTGATCAAGCATGCTTTAGGTTGAGCTTTATGAGGATAGAGCTGTTTTATCTGTGCTGCAACAACATTCTATAATTTGCTTAAAATCAAAATTGTTTTGACTGAATAACTAACTAAACCACTTTCCTCATTTATTCCAAATCTGTACTAAAAATTTCCTTGCTAGGTTCTTGTAGTGATCTCATCTTATGTCTCATGGCAGTACTTTCTGAATCCAAAACTTGCTAAGGAGCCGGTTCCACCACAGCTAGAGCTTATTACAAGAGAGATCCTTGTACCGTTACTTGCTGTATTTCACCTCTGCATCAAAGAGGTCCACATAACTTCCTAAATTCCTCTTCCTCTACTTACTTCCATATTGGGATGTATTACTATAAAGTATCTTAGAAGTGCTGATTCGGTGTTGCATGAAACAGGTATCAGAGGCCCAACATACAGCAGAAGTGCAGACGGGAACTATCCTTCTCATCATATGCAAGTGCGTCTATTTGGCGGTGAGGATAAACTTACAGCACATGATGTTTGACCCTTGATAGGTCAACTATCATTTGAGCTCTAGGTTCTGTTTTGATTGTTTGTCTTAAGAAGTTAGAAGACAACATTTTGGAGTCTTGGAGCCTAAAGACCTTCGAGCATATAGAAAATAACGAAAATGATAGAAGGAAATTGCTAGATACAGTTATCTAGCATTTCGAGGGGATGAAGTTGGTTGTAAGTGAGAATGTAATTCTGCTGAAAATGGGCACTAGACATGATTTACATGAGCTGAAGTGATTGTTTTTACAATGTTTCACATGCGATCTTGAAGCTTTGAAATACAGGTGCTTTTAAATACAGCGTTACGCACACAGATCTTTAGCTAACCGGAAAAAGGTGAATGATAAGCATGGATGATCAGCTATGCCAGGACAATACATCTTGCTTCATTCAAAGAATTGGTTCTTTGGTTTACCTAGGAACAGTTTCACTTCCTTTTATTTAACCTCTTTTGGAAAAAGAAACAACACTTTACCAAATCAAGTGATCTGATGGCACCCGATGACAATGCACTATTTTTCTTTTCCAAAACTGTTCAGATTATCCGGGAGCTTTTTAAACTTGTCCTTTTATGCGTCCAATTAATATTTATCTGGAAGCACCCTTCTTATTCTAGTAAGGTTTCTTTTGTGAATATGCTTACTGTGAGCAGTATTATAATCCTAAGTCCCCATCAATTTTATAGGTGAGATCTCACATGCCATCTGCCTTGGCTCCTTTGCTTCCTTCTATTTGTCAAGATCTGATACGGATTCTGAATTCTTTAAGTTTAAATGATGGCTCAACTTGCAAAGATGGATATTCATTGAGGATGAAGGCTGCAAAGAGAAGTCTGCTAATTTTCTGTGCTCTAGTCACCAGGCATCGGAAGTTTTCTGACAAGTATGGTGCCAAAAATGCATTTTATTTGCTTCAAATGAAAATATAGAAATCCAGGTTTTCCTCAAATTTCTTCTCTTACAATGGCAGACTGATGCCTGATATGGTGAAATGTGTTTCAGAAATTGTCAAGCATAGCACAATAATCCATGTAAGTCTTACGGGCATTACTTGATAGTACTAGAAAAAAGAACTTTCGTATCAGGTGTTTCATAATATTATTTCACTGGAATGCTTAGTAAATAGTTTTTTCTTATTCAGCATGCGACCATCAGATTCTCTGTTCTTTAACTACAGTACATTTGTGTCATATAAGCAGAACATCTGCTAAATCTCAATATCTGTTGTCTCATGAACTTGTATGCTGTTCTCGCAAGTGTTTTTCCCACATAGTTACCTTATCTCTCACTCTTTCTGTGATCATTTTTATTTTCTATCTTCTCTCTTCATTTGTTTATTCATTTGGTGCAGAAACTGGATTCACTGTCAGAAAGGATTATTTCATTAGCCTTTGATGTTATTTCTCGTGTTCTAGAGACAGGTCCGGTAAGTTGTTCAGTTGTCTTCACAGTAAAAAGTTTCTCTTTTGCTTGACTAGTTTGTTGTAGCTCGACCTGGCAATGGTGCTTAATTTTCCTGCTTGTTCTTTCACCTTATTGCTTCTTTCTCTTTTTAGGCATTTATCTTGATCCATGGTTCACTCGAAACTGACATTTATGGTTACTTTGGAGTCTCCAAGCTAAATTATATTATTATCATATGAAATAGGGATGGCGACTGGTTTCACCCCACTTCTCTTCCTTGCTGAACTATGCAATCTTCCCAGCTCTTGTGATGAACGAGAAGGTGGATATTCCAAGAATTCGCCTTTAAAAGCTGCTGTCTGCCTGTATACATGAGTTTCTTTCTTTAGTTGTTGCATACTCTTTCTGAAGTTCTGATTAAAGGCTTATGTCTGCTAAGTAGGACACAGCAGAGTGGGAAGAAGATCCAGATGAGTACATAAGGAAAAATCTTCCCTCAGACCTTGTGTGTACAATTCTTTGAACTTCCTTATAAGTTGTACACTCTTAGCATTTTTTAGTGTCTGAATTTTATGGTCCTGCAGGAAGAAATTTCTGGATGGAGAGATGACTTGTTTACAGCAAGGAAAAGTGCTTTAAACTTGCTTGGTGTTATTTCATTATCAATGGTTAGTTTTCTATGACTTATATAGCTCTAGTTTCTTCTATTAAAATGCACATAGTTATCTATAAGTTATTCTTTGACCTCTAGGGACCTCCAGTTAAGACTTCTACAGCTTCATCAAAGCGTAAGAAAGGAGATAAACATAAAAGAAAAGGTTACAGCTCGATGGGGGAGTTGTTGGTGCTTCCGTTCTTGTCAAAGTTTCCTGTTCCCACTGATAACGGAGAAAACGCAGTAAATGAGTGAGTATCCTTGACTTTGCAATAGATTGTCTTATATCACTGTACTTCAGTACCTATTTAACAGGAACCTATTCAGAAAGTTCTCCACTATTTAAAATTCATTATGATTATGGTCGAGGCTATTTTTTCTGTTATTGTTCCAAGCAACATCTTATTACTATATAATTCTTGAACTCTAAGGTCTGCTGTTAACAAAATTATCCTACTTTGTTTTGCCATTTATGCAGACCTTTTTTTCTTTCTTTTTCTAACCTTCCTTGATCATGCGTGCATGCTGTCTACGAGATTTACTTTCATTTCCTTGTCTGAACTTTGACAGGTATTATGGAGTCCTGATGGCCTATAGCAGCCTTTTGGATGTAAGGAGAGATCATACTAGTAGTAGTTCAAATTTTATTTTTTCACAATTAAAAGATTGTGTACTTTTATTAATTATCTATCATTGTATTCTCAGTTTCTAACAGAGCAGAAGCCTGGATTTGTGGACACTCTAGTCAGAACTCGGGTGCTACCACTGTATGGAACATCAATTCCTCAACCATATTTGATTGCCTCTGCAAACTGGGTCCTAGGAGAGCTTGCTTCATGTCTTTCTGATGTGGGATAATTTTTTTGATGATACCTTCTTAACTATAAATTTGTTATTAGGCATTGTGTGGAGTAAGTTCCCTTTTTTTCTTTCCACAACAGGTTATGAGTGCTGATATTTATTCTTCATTAGTGAAAGCGTTAACAATGTCAGATATGAGGGGTGTTTCTTGTTATCCTGTGCGGGTGACAGCTGCTGCTGCCATTGCTCAACTTGTAGAAGTAAGTGGCTAAAATGGCTCCTATTTTATGCACTTGAAGTATGATAGTGAAAATAATGCTTGTACTTTTGGAACTGCAGAATGAGTACATGCCACCTGAGTGGCTACCTCTTCTTCAGGTGGTTTGCCATAGGATTGGTGATGAAGAAGAAGATAGCTCCATTTACTTTCAGCTTCTAAGTACTATGGTCGAGGCTGGAAATGAAAAAATTGCACCTCATATTCCAGATATTGTTTGTCTGTTGGTTAGAGAAATCTCAAAGAAGTTACCTTTAGATCTGGAGCCATGGCCTCAGGTATCTTCTTATGTACAACTACGACAACTACTGCACTCTTATGTATCTGATGTATTTGTATTTTTATTCTTTAGCAAATCTTTTGATGATTGTAATTTTCTTTTTGGTAACTGGCATGAAAATGAGAACGTGTCTTGTGCAGATTTCAATATTTTATGGAGCTATTTGGTTCAGTATTCATTGTTTATAGTTTAAATGGAGGTCCTATAGGTTGGATTGCTTGCTTTGAAACTTCATCTTTTCTAGTCACGTTGCATATCATGTCACATGGTCCAGAGTCATTACTATAGGAATAAGACTAAACTTTATGATTCCTTCTTGTAACTGAAGTACCTTGAAACACAATCTTAAATCCTTTTTTTATGCTGATCTGGTAATGAGCGCGTGTCTAGATTCAACCTCGCTCTTCATCCAAATCTGAAATTAAGAAAAAACAAACTCATCCATACATATAATTTAAGGCATATTGAGATTTGAAATCCCCCGGACCCCACTTGTGGGATTACACTGTTTTTTTTTGTTGTTATTGAGATTTGAAATTACTGACTTGCATCTGATAGATGGTGGAACAGGGCTTTGCATCACTAGCAGTGATGGCTCAGTGTTGGGAAGACTCTACATCGGAAGAAAATGAGCAGGATGGTTCAAGTCAGTTGTGGCGTTCTGGTCAGGCAACCATGATGAGAGCATTTTCAGATCTCCTACAGCATGCCTGGCTAAGATCTGCTCTACGGATGGTTAGTCTTGAATAAAAACACAAGCTTGTATGCATATATAGTCCATTCTTTACTTTTTTGTCAAAGTAAGATGCTCAGTACTACTTCAGTAAAATACTTACTTTAAAAACATCATGACTGAAGCCTATTCGTGCGTATGTGTGTATATTTAAAATGCAATCACCTCAATGCTGGATGCAGCTTAAGTCTGGTGTTTATACTATAATAGTTATATGATTTGTATTGTGAAATCCATACCAAGCTTTAATAGATTAAGCCTGTTAGCTTCTCATGCACGATCCAAAGCTGTTCATATGTTGATGGAAGCTCAGGATGGAGCCGTATGAGGCAGAAGTCTCATGTACAGTTCTCCGAGAAAGGAGCGCCACCTACTGGATCCTCGACCAAGCACAAACGGAAGCTCCAGATATTTGATATTTTTTTCTTTGAATAAGATCCAATTCCAGCAATGGTTTCTTTAGATATCTTACAATTAGAATCCCTCTTTTTTTCTGATCCAGTTCCTCCACCAATGAGAATTCCTGTTAGATTTAGCTTGTACTTAACTGCTCAATGTCTCACTTGGGATAACAGTGTGATTAGAAGAATCTTAATATTTCTTTTTCTTTTGATGTGCTCAACTCGCTTGTTAGCTTCTCATATTATTTGTTGCAATTATCAGGAACCTGAGGTTGCCTTCTCAGTGCCCCCTGCATCATGTGTCGATGATTGTTCCACGTTGCTTGGTTTCATTTTGCAAGGAATTACCAAAACTGACGATCTTTTGAAGCTAAATGTCTCAGAGCTGATGCTGGTCTGGTCAGATCTCATAGCTGATTGGCATGCATGGGAGGAGATGGAGGATTTATCTATTTTTAACTGTATCAAGAAAGCTGTTAGTCTAGACAGGAAATTTACTGTGAAGAATTTTCTTGTGGGGAAGTTGCCGTTGCCTAATGCTCCACATGCTCCTAAAAAATCCATCCTTGAAGGAATTGGTGCATTCATTACAGAAGCTTTCTCACAGTATCCATCTGCAGTATGGAGGGCAGCTTCTTGTGTCCACATTCTGTTACATAATCCCAGTTACTTACCTGAAGGAGACGATTTCAATCAATCATTGGTGATATCCTTGTGTCACGCAGCATTTTCTCGTTTTAGAGAGCTTAAAAGCAAGGCTGTCCCTCTATGGAAACCTTTGTTGCTTGCAATAGCATCATGTTATTTATGTTTCCCAGATATTGTAGAGAAGATTCTAGAGGGCATCGAGCACGAAAGCTTTACAGCCTTTCTATCCGCTTTGGCAATTATCTCAACAAGCAAATTTGAGCATTGTTTGTCATCAGAGTCTGAGATCAAGTTGGCTGGTTAGAATTCTATTTCTTTTTTCCCAACTAATTTTTTTTAGTGCAATCAGGGACTTTCCTGCTTGACATTTCTCTCACAGGGCAACATATATTTTGGTGATGCCATGGCTTTACATGAGCCATTTTTTATGTTCTGGAAAATGCTACTGATGTTATCTAGATCTTTTTATCTGTCCACAACTAAAGTGTATGTTCTTATGTTACAAACTTACACTAATTATTATTAAACCTTGTAGTTCACTATTGTGTTTTTCCTTGCTCTGCCTTTTAAATATTCAGTTTTTCCGCCATTTGTCATCAATCTTATAAAGAACTTCCTCCTGAGAATCTCATCAGCAACCGTCTCTGTGTCTGCTTTTTTTCCTATTTTACTACCAGTGATGACACTCGCACAATCTCTTGACAAGCTGATAGAACGGCCAAATGAAGGGAGTTTGTTGCTACATGATTGCACTGCTTCACTGATGGAAGCATTTCTGAAGTTAAAAGAACTGGAGGAAGAGGAAGAGGAAGAGGAAGAAAGTGAAGATCAGGCTTCTGATGATGAGGAAACTGAAGAAGATGATGAAGAGGTCGGATCACCAAACTAATTCTGTCTTGTTTAATTATCTATGGCACCCCCCCCCCCCCCCCCCCCCCC
>MU674477.1:17697-92054 GCA_026770625.1 Nicotiana glauca
TGGTGTAGAAAAATGAAAAACAGAAATTTGAAATTGCAAAAAAAAAAAAAATTAATGTAAAAAAAATATTTTTTTTGCGCGGGGAGATGAAGGGGTAGTAGGGTAGATGGTAACGGAAAAACTGAAATTTAAAAAAAAAAAAAAAAACCTTTTTTTGGAGAGGGGGTGGGTTGGTGAGAGTGGGGAAGGTTGAGAAGGAGCTTTGGAAAATGTTTTCCCTCCTCTTGATAAGGAAAATATTTTCCTTCAATTGGAGAAAAATGAATTGATAAGGAAAATGTTTTCCAAAACATTTAAGCCAACCAAACATGAGAAAATTGGAAAATATTTTCCGGAAAATGTTTTCCTTCATACCAAACACACCCTATGACTCTTTACATTCACGAGAATTCCTTAACCTTCTGACATGAGTTTTGCCTCATTAGCGAATTATGGCTCTTCACTTAATTGTGGTCCTTCCATGTAAGTTGAAATTTCTCATATTTCACCAGCTTTCTTAATGGAAATACATTTTTCTTTTCATAACATAACGTATTGTGACTCGAAAATGATGATTATCACTGCCTTTTTCTTTTTCATAATCACCTTGTCCATAGTGTTTATATATAATATCACAGAATTTGTCAATGGTTTCATATTGTTGTCTCTTTGCGTTCATTATCCGTGGTTCTGTTTGTTGGCTCCATCATACAGGCATGAAAGCATGTAGTGGAAGTAAGGAATAGTGAGCATATGCTATACCTTCATCATATATCAGAAACTTTTGATAAGTAAAATGGAGATGCGGAGTACAAACCCCAAACCTCTGGCATGCTAAGCGACTGTACATTTATCACATAAAATGCATCTTATAAACCCTTTGCAATAGATAACGAAAGATGATTGTTGTTGTTCATAATTCAATGCTAGGACTCCGAAGATGATGAACTCGAAGAAACTGAAGAAGAGTTCTTGGAGAGATGCGCCAAGACAGCCGTAGAAATGGAAAACGGGACCATTGTGGAAGAAGGAGATGTAGAAGACCAAGAGCAAGAAATTGAACTGGGTAAGCCTGCCAACGCTCTCATTCTTGAAAATACCATAAGGATGCAGACATTTGGTGTGCAGGGTAAAATAATTACTATTTAGCTGTTTCTAAAAGTAGAGAAAATCAATCTCTCCTCGTTGTTTATAGAAGTAAAGAAATCGATCAACTTTGCATTTCTACTGCTCATTAAATCAGCAACATTATTTTGCTTGCTGTGCAATCATAATGATTTTTATCTTGGTTCACAAGACGATCTACTTGTCAAAGTTCGAAATTATCGTCAAAATTCTTAGATGTACCAAACAGACTGAATCAGTGTCATGTTGACTATCTTCTGTGGATTATCACATTTAAACAATGCTGCTTCAGCGGCTCTTCTCTCTCAAGTTTCAACCAATTAACTATACCTCAGTCTCAACATTGTTGTAGTTGGTTATTTGCATCTTTTATATCCATTGAGCTCAGACAACACAATTAAATAAGAATTAATCACATCCTAGTTGAGGTTGGCAACTTAAGTATTTGCGTCTTCCTTTACTGTGTTTAATATCATCCGCATTGATGTTCATTTTTAGATTTCTATTGCTTTGTTTCCCTTAAATTTCTTCGATTATTTCAGGTTGTTTGGAAGATGTGGATCTGGAGAGCATTGTGCTTTCGGTAATTGAAAGACATCACCAAGTGCTTTTACGGCTACAGTTGCCACCAGAACTGACATCAAGTTTCTTGGAGGCCTTTCCTGAATGTAAATTATACTTCCAACAACCTCAGCTATAGGATTTCATACATGCTCTTCGCGTTCCTCTTTTTCAAACCCTGATTGCTGTAATTCTTGTTATTCGGTGTGCCTGTTGGTGGTTGATTATTTTGTTTATTCTTGTATTTGCCCTGCTGTTGTGCTGAAGTTGGGATGTTCTATGTAAAAGTCTCATAACTATTGGAGTGCCACTCGGAGCCATTTGTATTTATCACACATTTTTGTCATAAAGCTGCAGTTGGTCCAAAAGATTGAATAGGTCAGCAGTGAAAGAGAAGTTAAATTTGGGAAGTTCAGACCTCCTAAACATGTATCCATTTTGTTCGAATTAGTTTGTTCCTAAGTAGAAATGGTGTTCTTTTTACTGTAAAAGAAATTTTGGTGAGCTCTGTTGGAGTGTCATTTTGTTCTTTGCGCAAAAGAATCTATGCTGTACAGTTTACACTAATTTGCAACACAACTAACACTAGCTAATATATTGCCGTGCAGTTGATGTAAACTTAATAGCCTGTTTGCCCAAGCTTTTTTTTTTGGCCAAAAGTACCTTTTTTTTTTTATAAAAGTGCTTGTGGCCAAAAATTGAGGTGTTTGGCCAATCTTTTAGAATGGAAAAAGTACTTTTGAGGAGGAGAAGCATAAGTATTTTTGGAGAAGTAAAAAAAAATAGCTCTCTCTAAAAGCATTTTTTTGAGGAGCACTTTTGAAAAAAATATACTTAGAAGTAGTTTTTTAAATTTTGGTTAAATATTAATTGCTGTTCAGAAGTGTTTTTCAAATTAATTAAAAAAAAACACTTCCCAAAATAAGCTGTTTTTTGCAGCTTGGCCAAACGAGCTATTAAATTAATTATTGCAACTCATCAAAATCAGTTGGGCAAATTGTTTTTTCGCCAAGCATATATGAAAGGGAGTGTTTCTTATATATATTATAATAGAAACTTATTTACCTATTTTTTTTTAGGTTTTGTAGTTTTCAATGAGTATCTAGATTTTTCTTATAAAGCGTATATATTTCCCTCTTAAAAGACTCTTATTCCATTATTAGTGCATTCAATTAAATCCTTTACTTTTCTCGAGCATACATATATACAATTTTGGGTTTTAATGTTTTGTAATTTGTTTAGATTGGATATTCTTGCAAGTGATTGACAATATATGTTGGAATTTATATCTTAATTTGATGTAGATTAGTTAAGTATAGAGTTAGTTAAATATAGAGTTGGTTTTAGTTGAAAATTCAAATTGATACTTGAAGAAGAAATTGCAGGAATTGTATGATAATTTATAATAATTGTATCATAATTATATCAAAATTGTATCTGATACATCAATACCTAAAATATAATTGTATCATATATGTATCATAATTGTATCTAACTTGTATTTGATATATTAATATCTAAAATAATACCTAATAAAATATTAACACAGTTCTCATACATTTGTGATACATACTGCGACACATTTATGAAAAATTGTGATATAATTGTGATCTTGATATCATTCAAGTTTCAATCACAACTCTCAACCTAAAATCTAATATAATAGCTGTATTACAATTGTATTAATAGTGTATCAGATATTATTTTAGGTATTAATGTATCATATACAAGTACAATATAATTTTTTTTTTGGTCGGAAAGAGACATATTATATCATAACAAACATTTACATGAGTCTTGGATGCATACACGGCATCCCTCGTACAAAAATACTAGTACTGGAAAGAAAAGCTACTGAAGGAGTAGCACTCACTAAACCATACAAAGGGGAGGGCGATTCTACTAAAGTAGTACTATTACACACACTAACTAAACCATCTGAGCCAAAGAGAGAATGTGCAACATTCCTACCAAGCTGCCGAGACATCCTGTTGTGGAGCGTGCCCTGGTGATCTTGTTCACAACAAGACATAGCAAAAAGTGGAGGGGATTCAAAAAGGAGGCATCGCTCCTGGGCATGCATTGCACCATATTTAACTAATTTATCTGCTACACAATTTTGCTCCTTGTAGGTAACTTGAACTGATGGACTATCCAGTTGTTTGAGTAAGGACCTGCAGTCATTAACAATATTAATAAAGCTCATTGCAGGTGATGTTAACATACCAGTTACTGCCTGGGCATCCGTCTCAATGATGAGTGGAAGGAGCTTTTGTTGAAAGGCAAGTTGTAAGCCTTTGATGAATGCAAGAAGTTCCATTTGTAAAGGGGTACCCTCTTTGACAGATCCTGCAAAGCCTCTTACCTAATTGCTTTGATGGTTGCGGATAACACCACTAATTCCATATTTGCTTAAACCCGGGCAACAAGAACCATCTATATTTAATTTATAAAATGGAGGGTCGGGTGGGTGCCATTTAATATAGATAGGAGACTTTGACTTCTTTTGTGTAGATTGGGTCGTTAAAAAATAGTATTCAGTTACCTTGACCAATAAGGAATGTATATTTAAGTCATTGTGTTTTTGTTCGTAAACAAACTTATTCCTTTGAAGCCATATTTTCCATAATACAAAAGGAACTAAAATTTGTGAGGGGATGTTATAAGGTGCGGACTGTAGAGGTGTATGGATAAGCTTGTATAACCAAGTCATAAGCTCAGCTTGAGAATCCATGAGGGTGCTAGTAGTGGGAGCTATTTTGAGTGATTGCCAAAGAGGTATGGTAGGCACACATGATTGGAATAGGTGAGGAATTGTTTCATTGTGCTGATGACATTGTGGACAACTTGCTGAGTTAGTAATACCTAATTTTGTAAGTTAAACAGCTGTTGGGAGTCTGCTATGACATAGTAACCAAAGAAAAAAGGATATTTTAGGGGGAATGGGAAGTTTCCAAATCCACTTAAAGGAGGTGGTCGGAGTAGTATGAGTGGTTTGAGTAGTTGTAAAAAGACACCTGTACATAGATTTAACAGAGAAAAAATTATTATCCGTTAAATTCCAGTAGATTTTGTCGTAATTTGTAGCCTGGACAGTATAGGTAACGGTAATTCAAAGGGGAGGTTGTCTAGGTGCCATGTATTATTGAAGTAATAATTAGAGACCAATTTAGTTTCCTCAAATTTAGGCATAGGGCAATATATAGCCTCTAAGTATGAAATTATTCCTAAGCCAGGAGTCTGTCCAAAAATGAACATGTTGTCCTGTTGCAATATTCCATTTATAGCCTAATATACAATGCTTCCATCTATTAATAATATTTCGCCAAATGAAAGAGGTATTATGACCAGGTAGTTGATTTGGACGGACGTAATTGCGTAATAAGACTTGTGCCCATAATTGATGTGAATTGTTAAACATTCTCCATGCAAGACTTGCATGGAGTGATTTATTTTTATAAGGTATATTTTGGATACCTAGACCTCCAAGTTCCAATGGTTGCGTGACTGTAGACCACTTTAGAAGATGCAACTTTTTCTTTTGTGTTGTTGTGTCCCAAAGGAAATTCTTTTGGTAGTTATTAAGAAGATTGAGGACGGAGGTAGGTAATTTGAGATATTGCATTACATGGTTAGGAAGTTGATTAAGGAAAAATTTGATTAAGGTGAGTCGTCCAGCGCGAGATAGAAAATTCGTTTTCTAGCCTGCTAATTTTGTTTTGAAATTATCAAGAAGAAATTGATAGTCGGCTTTTAGAGGCCTGTTTGTAAAAATAGGAAAACCCAAGTACTTTTCAAAGATACTAACCTCTTTCATATTAAAAAGTTTCACAATGATATTCCTAGTATTAGGGTTAAAATTTTTGGAGAAATAGATTTTTGATTTGTCAAGGTTAATAGCTTGACTAGAATGAGTTGTAAAGTTGATAAGAATATTGAGCATTGATTGACACGTACGAGATGTAATTTGCGAGGTGAGGATAATATCATCTGCGAAGAATAAATGAGATAATAAAGGCCCAGCCTTTGCCAAGTCTATGGGTGTCCAAGCCTGGTAATCAACCGCAATATTGCTTTTCTGAGACAACATTTCAAGGCAGAGAATAAACAGATAGAGGGACAAGTGGTCACCCTGTCTAATGCCTCGAGTGGGCTGAAAGGGATTAGTGGGACTACCATTGATTAATATAGAAGTAGTAGTAGTTGTAATACAAGACATGATCAACTTGATAAAAGGAGCTGGAAAATTTAAACTAACCAAAGTATTACGAATAAAGGACCATTCCAACTTATCAAACGCCTTTTCTAGATCAATCTTGAGAAGCATACCAAGCTTATTCCCTTTCATTTTTTGGAATTTATTTATAAATTCTTGTACTATGATAGCATTATCCGCCGCTCGTTTATTTTATTGAAAACTGGATTGTGTAGGATGTATGATATGTTCCAAAATTGGTTTTAATCTATTAACCAAAATTTTGTGATAATTTTGTAAATAGTATTACATAGACTAATAGGCCTATATTGGTTAATCATAGAAGCATTATTACTTTTAGGAATAAGACAAACCAAAGTAGAATTGATGTAGGGTCAATTTCACAGTCAGTAAACACTTTATGACAAAAATGTGTGATAGACTTCCCAATTATGTGCCAATATTTTTG
Organism: Nicotiana glauca; assembly: GCA_026770625.1. Taxonomy (NCBI): domain Eukaryota; kingdom Viridiplantae; phylum Streptophyta; class Magnoliopsida; order Solanales; family Solanaceae; genus Nicotiana; species Nicotiana glauca. Next base: position 24,027 of record MU674477.1, read on the forward strand.
GTAAAAATAAGGATGAAGTCCATCAGTCCCAGGTGCTTTCATGGGCTTGAAGGATTTAATAGCACTCATAATCTCATAATTTTGCAGAGGTTGGAGTAGGGAATCACTATCAACCTGTGTTAAAATATTTGAAGGAAGAGGTGTTGATTTAGGAATTGAACTATTTTTCTGTGTAGTAAATAGATTATGGCAATAAAGTGAAATATGACCAAGAATTGTTGTAGGTTATGTGATCCAATTTCCTCCCTTGTCTTGAAGAGCCGTGATTCTATTATGCCTTCTACGATTAATAGTAGTGAGGTAAAAAAAATTGGTATTTGCATCCCCATTATTAAGCCAGTCAATACGTGATTTGAGTTTCCAAAAATATTCCTCTAACCTAAGGACTTGATTAAATTCAAACATTAATTCTCTTTCCAAATTTTGTAAAAACTGACTAGTGGGATAGTGGATAGAAGCCTGAATCCCATGTAATCTAGCAAAAATATGCCGTTTATTTTTAAAAATATTCCCAAAGGTAGATTTATTCCATTGTTGAACTATAGTTGTGAAGTTGTCAATTGCGGAAAGTAGTGTGACATTACCCAGCCAACCTTGTTGAACCACATTATTAAAATCAGGATGACTAGTCCAAATAGTTTCAAACCGAAATAATTTCGTTCGTGCTAAAGTACAGTGATGAAGATCCAATTTAAGAGGACAGTGATCTGAGTGTGTGCGGGGAAGGTGGGTAACTAAAGCATTAGAATAGTGATTAATCCATTCGTAATTAGCAACTATACGATCAATACGTTCAAGTATGTTATACTAATTATGTCTTCCATTAGTCCATGTATAACGACTTTCCTTAAACCCTAAATCAGTCACGTGACAATAATTTAGACATTCAACAAATTTATTCGAACGTGAGTTATTTATAGGGAGTCCGCCAAATTTATCCATTGCATGAGTAATTTCATTAAAATCACCTCCCATTAACCAAGGCCCAGGATAGTTATCACGTACATACCTAAGGTTATTCCATAATAACTGCCTATTTAGTAGTTCATTGCTAGCATAAATAGTTGTAAATAAAAATTTGAAAGGTAAAGGCTTTACCTGAACATGGAAGTGAACTTCCTGTGTAGTAGTTGCAACTGTGTGGACATCTAAAGCATTAGCCAACCAAAAAATTGCAATACCTCTAGAGTGGCCGGTGGCGGTCACCTCAATCATGCCATTAAAGTGAAAATATTCCTTAATATGCTGGTGGGTTTGACAGTGGGTTTCTAAGAGGACAACTAGGGCTGACCTGTTATCATCGAGTAGAGACCTAAAATTACGTCTAAACTCAGCTGAGAGTGCTCCCCTACAATTCCATATGATAAAATTCATGTGGGTATTTTCTAGGTCAATATGATTGTTACTTCTATTCAACCAGTTGCTCCGGCTCTCCCCTGAACGTAGGAGAAAGGTTGGTAGGAATAGCATTGCATATTTGCCCACCTCTGGGTTGGTGGTGGGCCTTAGACGCAGAGAAAATCTCCTTAGGGTTGGAGGTCACCTTACAAATATTTTTCTTTCGTATTCTTCCTTTTGCACAAATACTTTAATCACATCGAGCCATGCATGAATGGGATGAGTTTCCATGTTGAAGACGATTGTTGCGTCGAGTTCCGCCTGGAAATTATCGTCTTGTTCTTCGTGATTGGGATTGAGTGGACTGGAGATTGGACTGGTGTTGGTGGTACTGGTGGTTCCAAAAGAGGCAGAAGGGGTTGTGTATTGGCATATGGTTGTATCCATAGAGTTGATGGGGTAGGAGGTGGATAAAATGGCATACTGATTAGATGTGAGTAAAGATAGGGAGAGTCCCATACTGGAATTAGAAGACTAAGAGGTTGATATGGTGACAGATGAGGTGCTTGCATCATGGACCAATGGTAGAGAGCAAACAACTCTGTCCCTAGTTGCATGCCCTCCGAAATTATATGGGCAAGGTCTCTTGGGTTGTTGATGAGTATGGTTACTTCTTGGTGATTCACCTCCATAGTGAATGTTAGGTCATGATTCCGGAGACCCGTTTTTAGCCAAGATACTAGATTGAGGGGAGCCCAGGGGACTGTGCTGCATAAATTATGGAGTTTGGTTTATGCTCAAGTGGGGTAGTGGAAGAGATAATGGATTCTGGGAACGGAAGAGACGATGGAGGTTTTGTCTGTGGGGATGTGGTTGTGACCTTCGGAGATAATTTATGTGGTTGGCAAGCATGGTGTGATTGAGAATAAGTCTTTGGGACAGTGTATAAATGTGATAAGATTGATGTGGGAGATGATGGTATAGGGAAGGCCGGTGAAGGATGAATGGAGGGTGTAGGTGGTGTGATTGATGTAGTAGAAGGTGGTGTGTTTGAATGAGAATGAGATATGAGAGTGGGTTCTTCATGATGATGTTCCTGCATGGAGGCTAGCCTAGGGCAAGAATGGGGAGATGCAATAAGTCCTTTGTCCTTTGTGTGTGTGTTTTGTGATATTTGGTTTATGTCATTAAATGAAGTAGACCGACCTTGTGATAGTGGAGGAGATTGTGAGAAAGGGGTCAGGTCATGAGGTATTTGGTCGTGGCAGTTTGCATGTAAAGTGGTAGGTTTAGGTGGAAATTGGCCAATATCTGAGTGAGCTTTGGAATTATTTTGCGTGGGAGGTGGTGCTTGCGTGGGGTGTGTTATGTTACCAGACTCAGTTAAATTAGCCAAAGTTTGATTAGTACGAGATGATCCCTCTAACTCCAAGTGATTAATATGATTAGCAAAATTATGAAGGTATAATCGATTAAACCTGGTCTTGTTTGATTTCCTTTGCCATGATTGACTTTCCTAGCTAAACGCGCAGGGAAAGTAACAACTTTCCATTCATCATCATCAGTGAGTGAATTTGGTTGAGTAGATGTATGAGAGTGTATATATGGATGAGCAGTAGCATTGTCAGTAGCCTTAGAATTAATTTTGTAAGAACATGCCAACTGGTTATGTCCCATCCGACCACAGCCAACACAAAATAAATTTAGTCCTTCGTACACAATGACCTGTTTATGATGTCCAATATAAATATGATGGCAGAGTGGCTGATCCAAAGTAACTTGAATGCATAACCTAGCATATCTATCCCTTATTGTAGAGGAGGTACAATTATCAATGGCTAATAATGTACCTACCTTATTTCCTAATTTTTTCAAGATTTAAAAATCATAAAACTCGGTTGGCAGCTCAGGTAAACGGAGCCAAACGGCGGAGTAGTTAATAGTGGTTTCTGATGGCATGAACTTAGGCTCCCATTGCCTAACATATAAGTAATGATTAAGGATAAACCAAGGGCCATCGTTAAGTGCATGAATCTTAATTTCCTCCCTTTTGAATTTAAGCAAGTAGAAAGCACATCCTAGGTCAACAAGGGGTAGATTCTCCGTTGTTTTCCACAGAGCATATAATTTTTATCGTAGTAACCGATGGCCAATTTTTTCTCCATATAGCTTGACAATAACGGCATGCTGCCATGGCTTATAGAGTCATTCCTTCTCTTCCAGGGATAGAGGAATGAAAATATTGGGGTCAGTTGGTGACTCTAACTCTGCATTAAGAGCGTGTGAAAAGATAGGTCTATCATTTGCAGTCAAAGCTGGAGTTTGGACATCATAGGAGGGTAAGGTATGAAGGTAGGATTGGGGAGGGGAGGCATGTAGTTTCATAACAGGGTCAGTTGGATTGATAATCATATTAGAAGGGAGGTCCTTTGAGGATTTTGGATTGGAAGAAGAGGAGGGAAGAGAGATATCTGGGCGCTTGGGTGGGATGAACACCGGTGACGAAGAGAGAGTTTCGTTAGAAGATATTTAGCGTTATTTTATGTGGTACAAGTTTCACAAGTACAATATAATTTAAATATAATTGTGACATAATTCTAAAATAATTGTGATATATTTACCATACAATTCCTGCAACTTCGTTTTCTTTGAATTTCCATTTGAAATTTTATGTAATGCAATTTTGAGAAATTATTATATAATTATGATCTTCATCTTTTTCAAGTTTCAATCACAATTCTGAACTTGAAATTTAATATAACATGATATTATAATAGTAATATCCGGTACTGATTTTTTATATACAAGTCACGTATAATTTTGAAACAGTTATGATATAATTCTAAAATAAATCAATTAGGGTGTATTTTTTTCCTGAAAATAAAAAATAAAAAACCAGACCAAAATTGTGGAACTCTAGCTAGGTTGCATTTCAATTCTTGCCCCCTCTTGGATTTCTCAAACCACAAAAATACCTTCTCTTGGTCGTAAAAAATTAAAAAAACTAAGGTCTATTAGCTTCGGGGACAGAAACCACACATCGTTTTTAATCAAATATCAAATTAATCAAATATCAAAGGGAGGTCCTTTGAGGATTTTGGATTGGAAGAAGAGGAGGGAAGAGAGATATCTGGGCGCTTGGGTGGGATGAACACCGGTGACGGAGAGAGAGTTTCGTTAGAAGATATTTAGCGTTATTTTATGTGGTACAAGTTTCACAAGTACAATATAATTTAAATATAATTGTGACATAATTCTAAAATAATTGTGATATATTTACCATACAATTCCTGCAACTTCGTTTTCTTTGAATTTCCATTTGAAATTTTATGTAATGCAATTTTGAGAAATTATTATATAATTATGATCTTCATCTTTTTCAAGTTTCAATCACAATTCTGAACTTGAAATTTAATATAACATGATATTATAATAGTAATATCCGGTACTGATTTTTTATATACAAGTCACGTATAATTTTGAAACAGTTATGATATAATTCTAAAATAAATCAATTAGGGTGTATTTTTTTCCTGAAAATAAAAAATAAAAAACCAGACCAAAATTGTGGAACTCTAGCTAGGTTGCATTTCAATTCTTGCCCCCTCTTGGATTTCTCAAACCACAAAAATACCTTCTCTTGGTCGTAAAAAATTAAAAAAACTAAGGTCTATTAGCTTCGGGGACAGAAACCACACATCGTTTTTAATCAAATATCAAATTAATCAAATATCAAAGGGAGGTCCTTTGAGGATTTTGGATTGGAAGAAGAGGAGGGAAGAGAGATATCTGGGCGCTTGGGTGGGATGAACACCGGTGACGGAGAGAGAGTTTCGTTAGAAGATATTTAGCGTTATTTTATGTGGTACAAGTTTCACAAGTACAATATAATTTAAATATAATTGTGACATAATTCTAAAATAATTGTGATATATTTACCATACAATTCCTGCAACTTCGTTTTCTTTGAATTTCCATTTGAAATTTTATGTAATGCAATTTTGAGAAATTATTATATAATTATGATCTTCATCTTTTTCAAGTTTCAATCACAATTCTGAACTTGAAATTTAATATAACATGATATTATAATAGTAATATCCGGTACTGATTTTTTATATACAAGTCACGTATAATTTTGAAACAGTTATGATATAATTCTAAAATAAATCAATTAGGGTGTATTTTTTTCCTGAAAATAAAAAATAAAAAACCAGACCAAAATTGTGGAACTCTAGCTAGGTTGCATTTCAATTCTTGCCCCCTCTTGGATTTCTCAAACCACAAAAATACCTTCTCTTGGTCGTAAAAAATTAAAAAAACTAAGGTCTATTAGCTTCGGGGACAGAAACCACACATCGTTTTTAATCAAATATCAAATTAATCAAATATCAAAGGGAGGTCCTTTGAGGATTTTGGATTGGAAGAAGAGGAGGGAAGAGAGATATCTGGGCGCTTGGGTGGGATGAACACCGGTGACGGAGAGAGAGTTTCGTTAGAAGATATTTAGCGTTATTTTATGTGGTACAAGTTTCACAAGTACAATATAATTTAAATATAATTGTGACATAATTCTAAAATAATTGTGATATATTTACCATACAATTCCTGCAACTTCGTTTTCTTTGAATTTCCATTTGAAATTTTATGTAATGCAATTTTGAGAAATTATTATATAATTATGATCTTCATCTTTTTCAAGTTTCAATCACAATTCTGAACTTGAAATTTAATATAACATGATATTATAATAGTAATATCCGGTACTGATTTTTTATATACAAGTCACGTATAATTTTGAAACAGTTATGATATAATTCTAAAATAAATCAATTAGGGTGTATTTTTTTCCTGAAAATAAAAAATAAAAAACCAGACCAAAATTGTGGAACTCTAGCTAGGTTGCATTTCAATTCTTGCCCCCTCTTGGATTTCTCAAACCACAAAAATACCTTCTCTTGGTCGTAAAAAATTAAAAAAACTAAGGTCTATTAGCTTCGGGGACAGAAACCACACATCGTTTTTAATCAAATATCAAATTAATCAAATATCAAAGGGAGGTCCTTTGAGGATTTTGGATTGGAAGAAGAGGAGGGAAGAGAGATATCTGGGCGCTTGGGTGGGATGAACACCGGTGACGGAGAGAGAGTTTCGTTAGAAGATATTTAGCGTTATTTTATGTGGTACAAGTTTCACAAGTACAATATAATTTAAATATAATTGTGACATAATTCTAAAATAATTGTGATATATTTACCATACAATTCCTGCAACTTCGTTTTCTTTGAATTTCCATTTGAAATTTTATGTAATGCAATTTTGAGAAATTATTATATAATTATGATCTTCATCTTTTTCAAGTTTCAATCACAATTCTGAACTTGAAATTTAATATAACATGATATTATAATAGTAATATCCGGTACTGATTTTTTATATACAAGTCACGTATAATTTTGAAACAGTTATGATATAATTCTAAAATAAATCAATTAGGGTGTATTTTTTTCCTGAAAATAAAAAATAAAAAACCAGACCAAAATTGTGGAACTCTAGCTAGGTTGCATTTCAATTCTTGCCCCCTCTTGGATTTCTCAAACCACAAAAATACCTTCTCTTGGTCGTAAAAAATTAAAAAAACTAAGGTCTATTAGCTTCGGGGACAGAAACCACACATCGTTTTTAATCAAATATCAAATTAATCAAATATCAAAGGGAGGTCCTTTGAGGATTTTGGATTGGAAGAAGAGGAGGGAAGAGAGATATCTGGGCGCTTGGGTGGGATGAACACCGGTGACGGAGAGAGAGTTTCGTTAGAAGATATTTAGCGTTATTTTATGTGGTACAAGTTTCACAAGTACAATATAATTTAAATATAATTGTGACATAATTCTAAAATAATTGTGATATATTTACCATACAATTCCTGCAACTTCGTTTTCTTTGAATTTCCATTTGAAATTTTATGTAATGCAATTTTGAGAAATTATTATATAATTATGATCTTCATCTTTTTCAAGTTTCAATCACAATTCTGAACTTGAAATTTAATATAACATGATATTATAATAGTAATATCCGGTACTGATTTTTTATATACAAGTCACGTATAATTTTGAAACAGTTATGATATAATTCTAAAATAAATCAATTAGGGTGTATTTTTTTCCTGAAAATCAAAAATAAAAAGTCAGACCAAAATTGTGGAACTCTACCTAGGTTGCATTTCAATTCTTGCCCCCCTCTTGGATTTCTCAAACCACAAAAATACCTTCTCTTGGTCGTAAAAAATTAAAAAGCTAAGGTCTATTAGCTTCGGGGACAGAAACCACACATCGTTTTTAATCAAATATCAAATTAGATGTCAAGTTGAACAACACAAGGATTAAAACTAGAAAAGTGCATTAACTTTCGAACCAAAATAATTGTTTGTATAAAAGAAAGAGAGGTTTTGGTTAATTTGAATGGAAGAGAGAATGATTTTGAAATCTTTTGAAATTGAAAAAAATCGTGATTGATGGGAGATAATTAAGCTGATAAACGTGGGAATTTTTTTTTTTAGGGGGGGGGGGGGGGNAAAACTAGAAAAGTGCATTAACTTTCGAACCAAAATAATTGTTTGTATAAAAGAAAGAGAGGTTTTGGTTAATTTGAATGGAAGAGAGAATGATTTTGAAATCTTTTGAAATTGAAAAAAATCGTGATTGATGGGAGATAATTAAGCTGATAAACGTGGGAATTTTTTTTTTTAGGGGGGGGGAGGGGGGAGGATTTGGTTTAATCCCTAAAATTAAAGGACCCTTCTTTTATCATGTATATAAATAGTAAATATAGATACATAATGTAATTTTTATGGAACCTAAACAAAATTGGTAAATAAGTTTCTGATATAATATAACTAGGTAAAAATCTCAATATGAAACTCAAATGTTTCAAGCGTCTATATTTTATGGAGAACTACTATTAATGGTATTGTCTTCTAGCTAGTAAAACTCATATAGTTTGGACTTGGTCTAACGTTATTCCTAGGAAACACAAAGCAGATCGCACATGTGTGATTTGGTTGTAACCAGTGTTGTAATATTTTCACTACCCGTATCTCTCTGTGGGATGTGATGGCACCTAGCCTCTAAGACTATGTAAGTCTAACATACACGAAGAAATAACATAAATAATAAAAGAACTTCAATCTAAACCAGCCGACTATCATAAAATAATTCCATAACACAGCTAACAATAATTCCCAAGATCCGGTGAGGCTAATTCATAAGCTCTACACAAGTTTACTGAAACATCCCTAATACATGAAAATCTATAATAGGAGTATACAATAGAAACTAAGATAGAGGATGACTCAGAAGGCTGCGAACACCGACATGTATACCTTAAAGTCTCCGATCCAAGCTCAACTCATGGATGCCTAGCCTGGTGTGAAGTATCTGGATCTGCACAAAAAAGATATGCAAAAGTGTAGTATGAGTACACCCCATAAGTATCAAGCCTAAAATCGGTAGAGTAGTGACAAGGTCAGGTCAAGACATCTACTGAAATAAATAAAGAAGCTGAACAAGTATGGTACCATATAATAATGGAAACAAGGAAATGAAACAACGAAGAAATATACCAAGATAAGCTACAGTGAAAGTTAAGGCAATAAAGGCATCAACGGAAAACACATAATAAGAATACCAAGGAAACGATGAAACCAAAACACAAGTGATGTAAATGAAAGATAACAATAAGAATCATGTCCGAGGTACCGCTTGTATCACATTTCACAATCACAAGCACAATCTTTCCTTATATCACCGTGGGAGCCTTGTATTTAGTTTTTATAAATCATTTTTTCGAAAATAGCTACCCACGTTTAGCCCATGTTGTCACACCATGTGGCTTTAAGCAGTTCCCCCGCTAGTAATACGCGTATGAAGCTCACCTTATCTCACCGCATGCGCGTCAATATCACAGCACATCACTAATCACACCTCAAGTGCCCATACCAAAACTTGCCAATGAAGTCAACAATAACAAATTTATTTATAATAAATAGCCCATGTCTCAACCAAAATGTGTACAAGAGTCTCAACAATAGCAACCAAAAGTGAATAGCTCAACAATAATGGTATTTCAACAATTTACAACTTTGCCTCATTGTGCTCACGGCTTTTACAACTTCAACACCAAAACTCAACAATAAGATATTCGAAGAAATAATAACTTCAAGTGAGTTAATTCAACAGTTAAATATTTAACAAGGCAATGAGAAAATAATAACTTTAACTAAGAATGCAAGGGAAAATAACAAGAGATGAGAAAAGTATTACCAATGTCAAGTGAATCTTGTAAAGATAGATTAACGATGATGAATATAACATGTTATGACGACTCAACTATAAAAAGAATCTACATAGCTTAACCCGATCAATTACCACATTTAGCCTGTGTACCCACTCGTCACCTTGCGTATATGGCTTTCAGTACCATAATTAACATAAAACAACATCAATCCTAAAGGGTAATTCTCCACACATGGTTAGGCGAGATACTTACCTCAAAACAGGCTAACTCAATCCGCTGGTAAGCCTTTTCATGAATATCCAACTCCGAACGGCTCGAATCTAGACAAAATAACTTTATATCATGAAGACAACAATAACAACCCAGTAAAATACCGTAAGTGAGGTTATGGGATACTTGAGGAAGACCGAGAATCATGTGAGATACTCGTGACACAACATAGGCTATTAGTGATGGACATTGGTATTATATTAAAGAGGAGGAAAAGGTCTGCTCAAGGAAGACCGAGAATCAGTTGAAGAGCCTTAACTAAGGATAAAGCCCAAGAATTTGAGGGGCAGTTGTCGACTATGGGAGCTTGGAGGAGCAGTGGTAACGCGAACACTATGTGGTCAGCGACCCGGATGTATAAGTGAGGCTGCGAGAGAGGTGTTAGGGTCTCGACGGGCGTCTTTGGCGGGAACAAAGGAGATTGGCGGTGGAATGAAGTGGTCCAAGGTAAAGTGGAAGCAAAGAAGGTAGCGTACCTGAAGTTAGTGGGGAGCATAGGTGAGGAGTGTGCGTGGAGAGGTATAAGGTAGCTAGGAAGGAAGCAAAGTTGGCGGTCACAGAGGCTAAGACTACGGATTATGGTTGTATGTATGAGGAATTGGGAAAAAAGTTGAGGAGAAGAAGTTATTCTAGCTAGCCAAGTTGAGAGAGAGAGGAAGGCTCGGGATTTGGACCAAGTGAGATGCATCAAGGATGAACATGGTAGAGTATTGATGGAAGATGCTCATATTAAGAGAAGATGGCAGGCTTACTTTCATAAACTTCTGAATGAAGAAAGAGATCGAGATATTGTGTTAGGCGAATTGGAACATTCCAAGAGTCACCATGACTTTGGGTACTGCGGATGTATTAAGGTTGAGAAGGTCATAGGAGCTATGCATAAGATGAGTAGGGGTAGAGTGACCGGGCCAGATGAGATTTTGGTGGAATTTTGGAAAAGTATGGGGAGAGCAAGTTTGGAGTGGTTGATGGATTGTTCAGTGTTATTTTTAAGGCGAAGAGGATGTCGTAGGAGTGGAGGTGGAGTACGGTATTTCCATTATATAAGAACAAAGGTAATATCCAGAGTTGGTAATAACTATAAGGGTTTTAAATTACTGATTCATACCATGAAAGTGTGGGAGATGGTGGTTGAAGCGAGGGTGAGGATGATAGTGTCTATATTCGACAACCAGTTCAGATTCATGCCGGGTACAGAAGCTATACACCTTGTTCGGAGGTTGGTGGAACTGTATAAATAGAGAAAGAAGGATCTGCATATGATGTTTATTGACTTAGAGGAAGCGTATGACAAGATTACTAGAGAAGTTCTCTAGAGATGCTTGGAGGCAAAAGGTGTGCCGGTCCCGTATATTATGGCGATTAAGGACATGTATGATGGGGCTATGACTAGGGTTAGGATAGTAGGAGGAGACTCTGACCATTTTCCAATTGTAATGGGGTTACACCAAGGTTCTGCACTCTGTCCGTTCTCATTCGCCTTAGTGATGGATATGTTAATGCACCATATTCAAGGGTAGGTGCCACGGTGCATGCTATTCGCCGATGATATAGTTTTGATTGATGGTTTGCGAGCTGATCTTAATGAGAGGCTGGAGATTTGGAGATTTGCTCTTGGGTCTAAGGGTTTCAAGCTGAGCAAGACGAAGATGGAATAACTGGAGTGTAAATTCAGCATTGAGCTGAGGGAATTCAGCGTGAATGTGAGGCTTGAATCATATGTCATCCTAAGTAGAGGCAACTTCAAGTACCTTGGGTCGGTTATTCGGGAGGATGGGAGATCGACGAGGATGCCATACATCGTATTGGGGTTAGATGAGTGAAGTGGAGGTTATCATCTGGAGTCATGTGTGATAAGAGAGTGCCACCAATTCTCAAAGGTAAGTTCTATAAAGTGGTGGTTAGACTGGCGATGATATATGAGACTGAGTGTTAGCATGTTAAGAACTCACATATCCAGTAGATGAAAATAGTAGAAATAAGATGTTGAGGTGGATGTGCGGGCATACTAGGATGGATAATATTAAGAATTATGATATTCGGGAGAAGGTGCACGTAGCTCCCATTGATGACAAGATGCGGGAAGCAAGACTCAGATGGTTAGAGCGTGTTTAGAGGAGAAACCCAGATGCTAAGGTAAGGAGGTGTGAGCGGCTAGTTGTAGAGGGAATGAGAAGAGGTAGAGGCGGCCTAAGAAGTATTGGGGAGAGGTGATTAGACATAATATGGTTAGGCTTCAGATTTACGAAGACATAACGCTTGATAGGAAGTTTTGGAGGTCGAATATTAAGGTTGTAGGTTGGGAGGTAGTTGAGTCTTGCCTTACTAATACCTCTGTGAGACTAGTCTGGTAAGGTTTTTGTCTAAGATAGCTAGTGGCAATGTTGTGTCTTACTATTTTTCAGTGCACGACCTATTTACTCGATATCAGTTTTGCTTTGCATCTTTCTTCCAGATTTCATGTTATTCCTATTTTCCTTATGATATCTGTGGTGATACTAATATTGTCTATATTTGTCTTTTCGTTCTCTCGAGCCGAGGGTCTTTCGAAAATAGCCTCTCTACCTCTTCGGGGTAGGGGTAAGGTATGCATACACACTACCCTCCCCAGACCCCACTAGTGGGATGTTATTGGGTTGTTGTTGTTGGGGTCCAGAGAGGGTAGAATGTATGCATAACTTACCCTTACCCCATTGGGATAGAGAGGCTGTTTTTTAGAGACCCTTAGCTCGAGAAGACGAAAAAAGACAATGAATATGTGAAAACAACAAGAATTAGAGAGATAATATAAACATCGTAGGAAACAGAAAATGGATAGAAAAGCAATAACGACAACCAATAATAGAGCCACTATACTATGAAAAAAATGTAAAAATAGTGTGTACACAAACTTACACCACTAATAACCCAAAGACAACACCCTAACAGGCTAGCCCCACCCTCGATACGAAGAAAGAAAAGCGCTCGACTCCCTCCTAACTATCTACCCTAATGCTCGATCTCCACACCTTCCTATCTATAGTCATGTATTTAAAAATATGAAGTCGCACCGTATCATGCCTGATCACCTCACCCCAGTACTTCTTAGGACGCCCTCTACCTCTTCTCATACCCGTTAAAGCTAATAGCTCAAAGCCTCAAGCCTCCTAATCGGGGCATCTTGGCTTCTCCTTCGCACATGCTTGAACAATTTAAGCATCGCTTCCACATCTTGTCATCTATGGGATCCACACCCACATTCTCCTGGATATCTTCGTTCCTAATCTTATCCAACCTAGTATGGCTCCACATCCATATCAACATCCTCATCTCTGCTACTTTCATCTTCTGGATATGGAAATTCTTGTCTGGCCAACACTCATTCCCATATAACATGACTGATCTAACTACCGCTTGAAAATACTTTCCCTTAAGCTTCGATGGCGCCATCTTGTCACACAGGGCTCCAGACGCTAATCTCCATTTTATCCACTCCACCCTAATATGATATGTGACATACCAACAATTCATCCCGGGTAATTCAACAACCTCCAAAACCCCTCTATCAATACATGCATGCCATATTTTCTACTCCCCGACCCACTTAAACCCAAAACAAACTTGAATGGGTGATGTAGGACAAGAACTTCACTAGATAAGTGGTGTCCTAGTGAGTGATTCCCTTGAATCTTCAAGATTGGGACAAGGATTGATGAGGAAAGAACTTAGGGATTCCTCCTATCTCTCTAAAGCACTCCCTTCTCTCTAAAACAACCGTGTAACCCAACTAAAATAACCCCCAAACTCGTTTCCTAAAAATGGGGTGGGGTAAAATTTCCTCAAACTCAAGCCTCCTTATCGGGTCTGCGATCGCAGACCGGACCGCCAAACAAATATGAGGTATCCAAAGTGGACCACAAAAATTGTCCCAATACCTGGGCTGGCTCAAGTCTGCCGCCGTTCTGCGGCCCGCAAAATAATTATGCAGTCGCATATGCAAAAGTCTCCCTCCGAAATTTTTCATGCTGAATCTGCGACAGATGTGCGGCCCGTGAAATGCTTATGTAGTCGCATAATGGGCCGCAATATGACCTCCAAAAGTGGGGTTTCTTTTGTTCCACTCCATGGCGGATCTGCGGTCCGCAAAGTATTACTGTCATCGCATAATGGATCACAGAAATGCTAAGTTTTGCAAACACGTTAGCCTACCTCGGCATTACAAACCCCGGGTTCTAGGTAAAAATTTTAACAGTGACTTACATCCTCCCCCGCTTAGGATTTTTATCCTCGAATGAGGAGTAGAGTCTGCCTAATATACCCAACATAACTCCTCTGTTCTTTCACATATCTCAAACCCCCAAATTTTGGCTAACTCCCAAAATTGCCAGAAAGTTTTGCAGAGTTTTCCTGTAATTGGGCCTATCTACCTGTCAGAGAATACCAGGAACCAATCCTAATAACATATATATAATCCAACCGTGTAACATAGCATGAAAACCACACCAACCGTGACCTCATAAGCATTATATTACCAAAAGAAACATCCTTAACATAAAATGTACACGTGGAACAAAATTCACAGAAAGTAAGCTCTTAACATTTTCATAGAACACAACTACATTGTTATTCAAACAAATGACGATACTTATTCTTCATTTGTTCCTCGACCTCCCAGGTTGCCTTTTCAACCTGCTAGTTTCGCCATGGTACTTTAATGGAGGCAATCTCTTTATTTCTCAGCTTCCAAACCTTCCTATCTGGAATGGCAATCGGAATCTCCTCATAATTTAATTATTCATTAACCTCAATAGCCTCAACTAGAATAATGAGTGACGGGCCTCCAACTACCTTCTTCAATATAGATACATGAAACATCGGGTGCATCAACGACATCTCTGGTGGTCGCTCAAGCCAGTAAGCCACCTGACCAATCCGCTGAATGATTTTGTACGACCTGATATACCCGGGACTCAATTTCCTCATCTTCCTAAACCGCATTATACCCTCCATGGGGGAACCTTCAAGAAAACCCAATCATCCTCTTTGAACTCCAAATCCCTGCGGCGCACGTCCGAATAGGACTTCTGGCGAATCTGAGTAGTTTTCAATCGTTCCTTAATGATCTTAACCTTTTCCATAGCTTGATACACGAGGTCTGTATCTATTAACTCTGCCTCCCCAATCTCAAACCACCCAATGGGAGATCTATATCTCCTACCATATAGAGCCTCGAACGATGCCATCTGAATGCTAGCATTGTAACTGTTATTGTAGGCAAACTCTATGAGTGGCAAATGATCATCCCGTCTACCCTTGGAGTCAAGAACTCAAGCGCGCAACATATCCTCGAGCGTTTGAATAGTCCGCTTTGCCTGCCTATTGGTCTATGGATGGAAGGCTGTGCTAAGGTTCACTTGAGTACCCAAACCTTGCTGAAATATCTTTTAAAAAATATCTATGAGTTTTGCCCCTCCATCCGAGATAATAAAAGTCAGAGTGCCATGCAACTTGACTATTTCCTTGATATACAAATGAGCATACTCTTCTGCAGTGTCGGTAGCCTTAAAAGGTAAGAAGTGCTCTAATTTTTTGAGTTAATCCACAATCACCCAAATTGAGTCAAATTTACGAGGCGTGCGAGGTAGTCCTACCACAAAGTCCATGTTAATCATCTCCCACTTCCACATTGGAATTTCTATGTTATGTTCCAACCCACCAAGCCTATGGTGTTCGATATTCAATTGTTGACAATTTGGACATCTCGCTACAGAGTCCGCTACATTCCTCTTCATATAATTCAACCAATAGACTTTCTTAAGATCATGGTACATCTTTGCAGAGCCCGGGTGCATGAAATACATGGAATATTGAGCCTCAGTCATGATCTTTCCTGGAGACCATCTACATTTGGAACACATAATCGCCCTTGGTTCCTTAGTGTACCATCATCCATGCAAAGAGAAAAAGCCATGGTATTATGTTTATGAATCCCCTCATTCAATTTCACCAATAACGGATCGTCGTATTGCTTCTCCTTGACTTCTACAACAAGCGATGATTCAGCCCTATTTTGCACAATCACCCCTCCTTCACTAGAGTCCGCAATATGAACTCCCAAACTAGAAAACCGGTGAACTTCCTTGGCCAACGGCCTTTGACGTGCCTCCAAGTGTGTCAAACTACCCATAGGTTTCTGGCTAAGAGCATCCACCACAATATTAGCCTTCCTTGGAGGATATAGAATATTGATGTTGTAGTCCTTAAGTAACTCAAGCCATATTCTCTGCCTCAATTTTAATTCCTTCTGCTTGAAAGTATATTGAAGGTTCTTATGGTCCGTGAATATATCCACATGGACCCCATACAAATAACTATGCCAAATCTTCAGCGCAAACACCACTTTCACGAGCTTTAGGTCATGTGTTGGATAGTTCTTCTTACGATTTTTGAGTTGTCTAGAAGCATAAGCGATCGCCTCGCCATGTTGCATCAATACACGCCAAGTCCAATCTTTGAAGCATCACAATACACCATAAACCCATATGTACCCTCTGGTAAGGTCAACACCATTGCCGTAGTTAATCTTGATTTTAACTCTTGGAAGGTCACTGTCTGACCATTAGAATTGAACCACCTTCTGTGTCAATTTAGTCAATGGAGAGGCAAGATTAGAGAACCCCTCCACAAACTTCCTGTAATGCCCAACTAAGCCCAAGAAATTATGAATCTCTATTAGAGTTGTAGGTCTAGGCCAGTTCTTCATAGCTGCTACCTTCTGAGGATCAACCTTGATTCCTTCGGTAGAGACGACATAACCCACGAATGTGATAGATTCAAGCCAAAATTCGTTCTTCTAAAACTTTGCATATAAGTTGTGCTGATACAGAGTCAACAGAACTGCCCTGAGATGATCAACATGGTCTTATCAACTTCTTTAATACACAAGAATATCGTCAATGAACATTATCACAAAGGAATCGAGAAAAGGCTTGAAGACTCGATTCATAAGATCTATGAAAGCTGCCAGGGCATTTGTTAGCCCGAAAAACATTACCAAAAATTCAAAGTGCCCATACCAAATCTTGAATGCTGTTTTCGGAATATCCTGCTCCTTAATTTTTAATGGGTGATACCCCAATCCTAGGTCAATCTTAGAGAAATACTTATGGCCCTGCAATTGATTAAATAAGTCATGTATCATTGGTAGTGGGTGCTTATTCTTGATTGTGACCTTGTTGAGCTGCCCATAATCAAAACACATCCTGAGTGACCCATGTTTCTTTCTTACATAGAGAACTGGTGCACCTCAAGGCAACACACTCAGTCGAATAAAGCCCTTCTCTAACAAATCCTTCAACTTCTCCTCTAGATCCTTCAATTCTGTCGGCGCCATTCTGTAGGGTGGAATAGATATAGGTTGCGTGACTAGCATCACATCGATCATCTCGATGCCTGGTGGGATCCCAGGGAGCTCATCAGGAACGACCTCTAGCAATTCATTCATTATTGGAATAGACTCAAGTGTAGGAGCCTCCACATCGGTATCCATAACCCAGACTAAATGGTAAATACACCCCTTGTTGATCATCTTCGCTGCCTTAAGGTCAGAAGTAGACCTACCTTTCAACACTACATCATCCCCCCTTCCACTCAAGAACTAGATCCCTTGGAAATTCAAGCCTAATGGTTCTGGTTCGACAATCAAGCTTAGAAAATCATGAATAAAGCCAGTCCATCCCTATTATTACATCAAAATAAACCATACCCAAATCAATGGGGTTAGCCATAGTGTCCCGACTATGTACCATGAAAACACAATCCCTATAAACTTGTGCGACCATAATAGGTACGCCAACTAGAGTAGATATAGAGAACGACTCTTAAAGCTGTTCTGGTTCTATCTCGAATTCCATAGCAACATAAGGAGTGACACATGAAAAAGTGGAACTAGGATCAATAAGAGTATATAAATCATGAGATTGGACAGTCAACATACATGACAACATATGGAGAAGCCTCTGAACTCTAGCGACCTATCATAACATAGAATCAGCTGGGTCCTCCTGAACTCTGTGCACCACCCCTAGCTGCACCATGCCCTGTAGGTGATGGAGTGCCTAGAGCTAGGGGAGGTGTTGCAAATATAGTAGCTACAAAACTGGCTAGCTGTGACGCACCCCTACCCATAGTCTGGCGGGACGAACTACAATCCCTTTGAATGTGACCTCTAATACTGAACCTGTAGCATATGGGTAAGTCCATGTAGCAGGCCCTTAAATGCATATTCCCACATCTAGGACATGGGGGCCTCCATTGCTGATGGAATCTCCCATGAGTCCGACCCTGCTGGTAGGATCCCTTGCCCTGACTGGGCCAGAAATGGCTCCACTGTTGCTGACTGGGCCCTGATGGTGGTGCACTGACCAAAGACTGGCCAAAATAATAGGATGGACCGGATGACCCTCCCCTAAATATTGACATTCCACCATTACCAGCATTGGAAAAGCCACCAAAGTTGCTCGTGGACTGGGCCTTATTGCTACCCTCTCGCTTTATTCTATTTCTCAATTTGTGGGTCTCTGTGGCTTGAGCAAATGCCACCACCATCCCATAGTTCCTATCAGAATTCAAGGCATCTCTAGTGGCCTCACTAATAACCAAGGGGGTGAGGCCCTGCACAAGCCGGTGCACTCTAGCTTCCATAGTGAGAACCATATAAATGGAATAATTGGACAAGTGCACGAATCTCGTATGGTACTCCCACACACTCATTGTCACGCCCCAACCTCGGGAGGCACGACCAGCGCTCAATCGAATGAAACCAACTGAGAAAGCCTTATCAAACACTTTCTACCCAATTCAATATGATTAAGGAATTCCGACTTTCGTTAAATTAGACAAAAGAAGGGGCTGCACATTCAACATTGACAGTTCATTTTATATCACAACCTTAAACCGTAGTTAGGTTTCAAGATTCCCATACAGTTAAAATTTAGAGAAAATATGAGTTTAGAATTACAACATAGTTCATAGACCCATCCAACACCCATACGTAACCCACACCAACATCTACGGAGCTCTATGGATACAAAAGACAAGTTATGACAATGCCGGTAATAAGGCCCCGGCTATACCTCAAAAGTGGAAGTCTACAACAAAGATGTACAACATAACCCCTTGAAGGAGAAAGGGGGCTCACCAAGACTTTGAAATAAGAACACTCCGCTACGCGCGATCGGCACTGTCCGCTATGGAGCCACCTACATTCATTTAAAAATGTAGTGCCCCCGGTAAAAGGGATATCAGTACCATGGAATATTACTAGTATGTATAACTAAACACCATCTAGTTAGAAAGAACTTTCATACAAAAATAAGACAATCACAAGTATGACTCAAAGGAAACTTTAAATGACCACAACATTATCAAATAAAAGAATCATACAATTTTCACATCGTGTTTCCATAGCTTTTATTTTGGGGCATTTCATACTGTTCATCATTGTTCACATTACCACCGCTATCTTGAGCGCAGTCCGATCTCGATCCGATCGGCTAGGTTGCCTTATTACACTTCAATCACAAATACATTACCACCATGTGCGTAGCATGGTATCCGATATCGGCCCGATCAGCTTGGCCGCCTTACCAAGCAGTTTCCCTTTTCCATCAATCATCTCATTTCAATCTTTGTTTCCCATAAATCATTTCATAGGCACTTGCGGACAAAACTATCATGTTATATATTTGGCACTAGGCCACATCTCACATAATTACCAATTTCAATGTTAGATTTGTAATTTAGGATAATATGGGCACATAAGAGCAAATAAAATTGTAGGCGTAGATGAGACTTCACATAGATGGCACAACATTTGCAGCTTCAATCTCAATCTAAGGTCTAAACATTTCAATGCATGATTCATATTCCTTGCACCTTTCAAGTTATCAAGAATAACACATTGATCATATTGAGACACATCTTCCACGCATATAAGGCTGCAACCCCACATTCATGTGAAACAACAATTAATACAACAATTCAACTTTAAACTTACCGTATTTACACAAACACCAACAGAGCTCAATTTCTAAAAGACGGGGTTTTAGCCATACATACCTCAATTGAGCTTTTCCTTCATCCTTAAATGTTCCGGAATGTTTTGCACTTCAATCTATTTATGCAATATAGCACAATTGAACCCATAACTAGGAAAAAGATCATAATCTTAGCTTGCTTGAGAATTTTATCAAGCATTGAGTGTTCATTAAGGTCTTATGGTCCTTTCATGCCAGATTACACCAGACCTTTCCCCATGACTCTCTATTTATAATTTCCACATATCTTTTAAAAACACATGCATGAAATGTAGTCACCCTTATCCCCATGAATTACCTCACTAATGACCCCTTATAGCTATGTTTAAAATTAAGAGCTAAGGTGATGAAGTCTTACCTCCTGGGATAAAGATTTAGGTTCCTCACTTGATTATCTTCAATGTTTTAATAAGTATTTGTGGAGCAATGTTGATGAAAGGCACTTCCCCTCTCTAAGACCCTCTTTCTCACTCTAAAAGCACCAGGAAAATAGGCTCAAAATGAGCTATAGCACATGATATAATAACAGGGGGTCGGGTTTAAAATTTAGAAATCTGGAGCCCCGACTCAGATCTGCGATCGCATATAAAATTGACATGCGGCTTGCAAAAATGCTCCCAATGCGATCAGATACTTGTTCTGTGGTTGCATAATGCACCGCAAAATTGCTCCTCACAAAAATTCCAAGGGGATTATGCGATGACTATGCGACCCGCATATCAATTATGCGATCGCATAATTGGCCGCATAGTTGACCTCAAAATTAACCATCACACTGCCTGACTCTGCAACGACTATGGGGTCCGCATAGCTGTTATGCGATCGCATATTGGACCGCAGAATCGCACTTTTCTGGAAAATATTATTTCTTGACTTTTAAATGCATAGATTAGTCCAAAAGGTCCGAACTGCGACTTGCAAGCTCATCGCGAAGAATTTTACAAATTTCTAACACATATTCCTAATTTGGCACTACGAGCTTTTGGGTTTTGAATGGAAATTTTCACGAGGCCTTACATCTTCCCCCACTTAGGACCGTTCGTCCTTGAATAGGGATCAAGGTTTGCTCATTAGCAATCTTTATGCAACCTCAACTTTTCACAATCATGGAACATATCAACAACCCCAAATTTGGCTAACTCCCTAAATTTCCAAAAATTTTGCCAGAGTTTCCTTTGTATCTAGGCCTATCCACCTGTCAGAGAGCCCCAAAAACATTTCCTAACAGCACATACATATCTTATAGACATAACGTAACTTGTACAATACTAACCATGGCCGCACAAGCAATCATATACCCAAAACAAAAGAGGCTAGTTTTACATAGATCAAATCAATGGTACAAAGTTGTTAGGAACCAAATGCATAAAAGCTATTACATGGATATACAAACAAATGTGGGTACTTCCTTCTCATTCCTTCCTCGGCTTCCCAAGTGGCTTCCTCAATCTGATGGTTCCGCCATAACACTTTACAGAGGCAATTTCCTTATTTATCAATTTTCGGATCTGCCTGTCAAGAATGGCTATTGGAACTTCTTCATATGATAGTTCTTCATTAACCTCAATGGTTTCAACTGGCATAATAGTGGACGGATCTCCCACTACTTTCTTCAACATAGACACATGGAAGACTGGGTGTACCAATAACATCTCGGGTGGCAGCTCGAGTTTGTATGCCACCTGACCAATCCGCTGAATGATTCTATATGGTCCAACATACCTTGGGCTCAATTTTCCTTTCTTCCCAAACCGCATGATACCCTTCATGGGGGAAACCTTTAAGAATACCCAATCATCTTCTTTGAACTCCAAATCCCTACGACGAATGTCCGAATAAGACTTTTGGCGACTCTAAGCAGTTTTTAACCTTTCCTTAATAATTTTGACTTTCTCCATGGCTTGGTGCACAAGTTCCAGCCTATCGATTCAGCTTCTCCAACTTTGAACCACCCAATGGGAGACCTACATCTTCTACCATACAATGCCTCAAATGGTGCCATCTGGATACTAGCATGGAAGCTATTGTTGTAAGCAAACTCTATGAGTGGCAAATGATCATTCCAGCTACCTTTAAAATCAATAGCACAAGCATGCAACATGTCCTCAAGCGTATGAATAGTCAGCTCTGCTTGCCCGTCGGTCTAGGGGTGAAAAGTTGTGCTAGGATTTGCTTGCGTGCCGAAACCTTGCTGAATTTTTTTCCAAAAGTTAGCTGTGAACTGAGCCCCTCGATCTAAAATGATTGAGATTGGAGTACCATGCAACCTGACTATTTCCTTGATATACAACCGAGCATACTATTCCTCCGTGTCAGTAGATTTGACTGGTAAGAAGTGTGTTGATTTCGTGAGTCGATCCACAATCATCCAAATTGAGTCAAACTTGCGCGGAGTGCGTGGTAACCCCACCAAAAAATCCATGTTGATAATTTCCCATTTCCATATTGGGATTTCTATGCTTTGAGCCAATCCACCTGGCCTTTGATGTTCGACCTTCACATGTTGACAGTTCAGACACCTTGCCACAAAGTCCGCCACCTCCTTTTTCATGTTGTTCCACCAATAAACTTCCTTGAGATCATGATACATTTTTGTAGAACCTGGGTGCACTGAATACCTGGAAGTGTGAGCTTTCGCCATGATCCTTTCCCGAAGACCGTCAATATCCAGAACACATAGGCGGCCTTGGTACCGTAAGGTACCATCATCCATGCCAAAGGAAAATGCTGTGGTCTTATGTTTATGAATCCCCTCCTTCAGGCGTGCTAATAATGGATCGTTGAATTGTTTTTTCTTTCACCTCTGCCACTAGCAATGATTCAGCCCTATTCTGCACAATTATGCCTCCTTCACTAGAGTTCGCCAGGCGAACTCCCAAACTATCTAATTGATGAACCTCCAGGGCCAATGACCTCTGATACGCCTTTAAATGAGCCAAACTTCCCATAGACTTTCGACTAAGAGCATCTGCCACAATATTAGCCTTTCCCGGGTGGTAGAGAATGTCAATGTCATAGTCCTTGAGTAACTCTAGTCATCTCCTTTGGCTCAGATTCAACTTGATCACGCTCAACTGAGTCTCACAAAAGACTATGCGGGCGTTGCAAATATAATCTAAGTATTGTAACCCAGAGTCGAACCACAGAGAATTAACCCACCAATTACCACTATCAGATTTACTCAATTCCCACAACCTGTTTCCTCAAATGTTCTGATTCACAATTGTTGATTATTTTACAACTGATACTGAAAATAATAAATACTAAAAAGTAACTACGCTTGTTGTGTAAAAAATATAAAGAAGGTATAAGGTATTGATTTCCCCCGTTGGTCTTTTCCTTGGTTGTATATTTCTTATAATTCAGATTTATCTATCTCTAATAATCATGAACTCTCAATTTATCATAATTCTTTCTCAAGCAATTATAATAATCTACTAAACACACTCTCTCAAGTTACTTTAGCTAATTTCACAATACAGTTCACTTAGATTGCACCCGGGATTTTGTTATCTCTAATTCAACCACTAAACCCTCGGTTATGACTCTCGTCTATACTCCAGGAGTGATGTTGTTCATACAATCACCTAAATATGCACTCTCTCTCAAGAAGATACACAATAAATAGGAACGGATAATTGAGGGCCCTTTCAACTATTCCACAATCAAAACGTATATGAACAATTAGAGATTAAACAACAAAACCTAATTATATTGATAAAACAACCAAGTAATTCCCAACGCATTCCATAAAAATCTTAGATTAAGTATTTAGCTACTCATAATATTGGGTAAATCAATAACTAAAGAATTCATAATCATAAAATTGCAAGAAATTAAGAAGAATAAAAGTAATGGTGTTTTTGTGATCTCTCACACTTGTTTCTCTTGCCAACAAACTCAAAAATTAAGCCTCTCTCCAGCTTTGGGCGAGTTTCCTACATTATATAAAGGGTTTACAAAACTTTCCCCGATTTACACTTTGACCCATGAAGTATTTGAATAGCACTACATCTCTCGCGGCCGCGGAGCTTCTTGTAAAGGACAGCGGCAAACTGCGGCGCTGACCGCGGAAACCCCTGTAATTCTTACTTCCAGCTTTTAATTCTTTTAACTTCTCTTTTGCACTCAGGTACTTTTCAAGTGGGTGATTTCTTTACGTTCTTGCCTCCATTTTGTTTTTCGTCTATCTTGCATTCCCTACGAAACCAAATAGCATCAATTCAAGCATTTAATCGACAATTTCCATAACAAAAACAACAACAAAGCATGGGTATCTACAACATAAATAGCCACTATATAGCCTATTATCACAACTCCTTTTGCTTGAAAATATATGGAAGGCTCTTGTGGTCCATGAATACATCCACATGGACCTCATATAGGTTATGTCGCCAAATCTTTAGCGCAAAAACCACTGCTGCAAGCTCTAAGTCATGGGTCAGATGGTTCTTTTCATGATTCTTGAGTTGCCTAGAAGCGTAGGCTATTACCTTGCCGTGTTGCATTAACACACACCTAAGCCCGATCAGTGAAGCATCACAATACACCACAAACTCCTTTATTCCCTCTAGCAGGGTTAATACCGGTGCTGAAGTCAATCTTGATTTCAATTCTTGGAAGGTCCTCTCACAAGCATCGGACCACATGAACTTAACTGCTCTCTGGGTTAATTTAGTTAAGGGAGAGGCAAGAGTAGAAAACCCCTCCACAAACCTTCTGTAGTACCCAGCCAAACCCAAGAAACTGCGAATCTCTGTTGGAGTTTCACTGCTGCAATCTTTTGAGGATCAACCATAATTCCTTCCCTGTAGACGACATGACCCAAGAACGCAACAGATTTAAGCCAAAATTCACATTTCGAAAATTTCGCATACAATTGTTGTTGCTGAAGAGTCTGTAAAACTGACCTGAGATGGTTAGCAGGATCCTCTCGACTTTGGGAATACACAAGAATATCGTCAATGAATACTATCACAAAGGAGTCTAGAAAAGGCTTGAAGACTCGATTCATAAGATCCATGAAAGCCGCCGGGGCATTTATTATCCCAAAAGCATTACCAAAAATTCAAAGTGCCCATACCAAGTCCTGAAATCTATTTTTGGAATATCCTGCTCCCTTATCTTCATTTGATGATACCCGGACCACAAGTCAATTTTTGAAAAACACATAGCACCTTGCAATTGATCAAACAAGTCATCTATCCTTGGTAGAGGGTATTTATTTTTGATTGTGACTTTGTTAAGTTGCTAGTAGTCAATACACATCCACAACGACCCATCCTTCTTCCTTACAAACAAAATCGGTACGCCCCATGGAAACACACTTGGCCGGATGAAAACCTTTTCTAACAAATCCTTCAATTATTTCTTTAGCTTTTTCAATTCTGCCGGTGCCATTCTGTAAGGTGGAGTCGATATAGGCTGCGTGCCTGGCATCACATCGATCCCAAGATCAATCTCCCTGTCTGGTGGGATCCCAGGGAGATCATCTAGAAATACATCCGGAAATTCATCCACAACTGGCACAGACTCAAGGCTAAGTGCCTCGACATCGGTGTCCGTAACCCGAACTAAATGGTAGATACACCCCTTCTTGATCATCTTTGCGGCCTTAATGTAAGAAATAAACCGACCTTTAGGCACTACATTATCCCCCTTCCATTCAACAATAGGCTCATTAGGAAACTCAAGCCTCGTAGTTGTAGTCCGACAAAAAAGCTTGGCAAAACATGAATAAAGCCAACCCATTCCCATTATTACATCAAAATAGACCATCCCCAATTCAACAAGATCGGCCATGGTATCCCTACCACGTACCGTGACTACACAACCTCTATAAACTCGAGCATCCGTAATTGACTCACCAATTCGAATAGACACCGAAAATGGCTCATGAAGCTGATCCGGTTCTATCCTAAATTCCATGGCAACCAAAAGGGGTAATATAGGACAAGGTGGAACCGGGATCAATAATTGCATACACATCATGAGATTGGATAGTCAGAATACTTGTAATAACATCTGGAGAAGCCTCTGCAGTCTGGAGGCCACTCATAGCATAGAATCGGCAAGGTCCTCCTAAACTCTCCGCACCACCCCTAACTGCACCACGCCCCGTGGGTGCTGGGGTACCTCGAGCTGGAGAGGGGGCTGAAGATGTAGTAGCTGCTGGGCTGGCTAGCTGTGCTGTGCCCCTGCCCACTCCCTGGCGGGATACACGACAATGCCTCTGAATATGACCCCTCATCCCATATCCATAGCATACGGGTAACTCCAAGTAGCAAACCCCTGAGTGCATCCTCTCGCACTTAGGGCACGGGGACCTCTGCTGCCGCTGGGACCTCTCTCCTAACTGACCCCGTTGGGGGGATCCCCTGTCACCCTGACTGGGCCTGAAATGACTCCACTACTACTGATGGACGAGCCCTGAAGTGTACTGACTGAATACTATGCAACAGATTGAGACGACCCTGATGATCCTCCCCGGAAAGCTGATCTTCCCCCACCTAGTGACTCGCCCATGTTGCCCGTAGACCGGGCCTCTCTGCTACCCTCTCTCTCCATTTCGTTCTTCAGTTTGCGGTTCTCTGCGGCCTGAGCAAATGCTACCATCTTCCCATAATTCATGTCGGAATTCAAGGCAGCTGTAGAAGCCTTATTAATAGTCAAAGGATTAAGGCCCTGAACAAACCGGTGCACCCTAGACTCCATTGTGAGCAACATATGAATAGCATATTTGGACAGGCGAGCAAAATCCATATGGTACTCCAATACACTTCTACTACCTTACTTCAGATTCTCAAACTCTGCTGCACGGGCTGCCCTTGTCTCGGCAGGCAGGAAATGATCTATAAATGCATTGGCAAACTTGCTCCACCTCGCCGGAGAGCTCCCCTCCTCACGGGAGTCTTCCCACAACTCAAACCACAAATAGGCCACCCTTTTCGGACGGTAGGCAGCTAACTCTACTCCTTTTGTCTCAGTTGCACGCATAACCCTGAGGGTCTTGTCATCTCATCAATAAAATCCTGGGGGTCTTCTTTCGGATTGGCACCCTTAAACACTGGAGGGTCTAATTGAAGAAATCTGTTCACCCTAGAAATGGTGGAATCCCCTTGCTGGATGGATGTATTCGGTGCAGCACCTGACCTCTGGGCCTGAGAGGCCACTAGCTGAGTCAATATTTGAATAGCTCCCCTAAGATACCCATTAGAAATACCAGAACCAGAAGCTAGGGCTGGAGGTGGGACAAGAGTATCAATGGGAGGGATAATGGTACCCCTATATATACAGGAAACGAGGTAGTCTGCTCCGAAATAGAAGAATCAGGCAGGCTGATAGCAGGGCGATTATCCTTACCCGCAGTATTAAGCAGTGAATCACCGGCCACTCCTGGGGTGGCACTTGCTCCTTGGCCAATTCTGGCTTTCTTCTTAGGTGCCATTTACTGAAAATTGAAAGGATGCACTAGTTAGAGGAGGAATAGTTTCACAATTACCGCACGATCCAGAATATCAAAGAAGGGTGTTATTCCTAATGCCAAAGTAGCCTCCAACTTATAGATGTGGTCGACTTCACACCGATAAGAAGGACTCTACTAGACACGGCTACGAGACATCCTAGGACACTTTAAAACCTTAGGCTCTGATACTAAGTTTATCACGCCCCAACCTCAGGAGGCGTGACCGGCGCTCAATCGAATGAACCCAACTGAGCAAGCCTTATCAAACACTTTCTACCCATCTCAATATGATTAAGGAATTCTGGCTTTCGTTAAATTAGACAATAGGAGGGGCTGTACATTCAATATTGATAGTTCATTTTATATCACAACCTTAAACTGTAGTTAGGTTCCAAGATTCCCATACAGTTGCAATTTAGAGAAAACATGAGTTTAGAATTACGACATGTTCATAGACCTATCCAACACCCATATGTAATCCACACCAACGTCTACAGAGCCTCTATGGATACAAAAGACAAGTTATGACAATGCTGACAACAAGGCCCTAGTTATACCTCAAAAGTGGAAGTCTACAACAAAGATGTACAACATAACCCCTTGAAGGAGAAAGAGGGCTCACCAAGACTTTGAAAGGAGAACACTCCGCTACGCGCGATCGGCACTTTCCGCTATGGAGCCACCTACATTCATTTACAAATGCAGCGCCCCCGGCAAAAGGGACGTCAGTACCATGGAATAGTACTAGTATGTATAACTAAACACCATCTAGTTAGAAAGAACTTTCATACAAAAATAAGGCAATCACAAGTATAACTCAAAGGAAACTTTAACTGACCACAACATTATCAAATAAAAGAATCATACAATTTTCACATCGTGTTTCCATAGCTTTTATTTTGGGGAATTTCATACTGTTCATCATTGTTCACATTACCACCTCTATCTTGAGCGGAGTTCGATCTCGGCCCGATCAGCTAGGTTGCCTCATTACACTTCAATCACAAACACATTACCACCATGTGCGTAGCATGGCATCCGATCTCAGCCCGATCGGCTTGGCCGCCTTACCAAGGAGTTTCCCTTTTCCATCAATCATCTCATTTCAATATTTGTTTCTCATAAATCATTTCATAGGCACTTGGGGCAACAACTATCATGTCATATATTTGGCACTAGGCCACATCTCACATCATTCCCAATTTCCATATTAGATTTGTAATTTAGGATAATATGGGCACACAAGAGCAAATAAAATTGTAGGCGTAGATGAGACTTCACATAGATGGCACAACATATGCAGCTTCAATCTCAATCTAAGGTCTAAACATTTCAATACATGATTCATATTCCTTGCACCTTTTCAAGTTATCAAGAACAACACATTAATCATAGTGAGACACATCTTCCACGCATATAAGGCTGCAACCCCACATTTATGTGAAACAACAATTAATACAACAATTCAACTTTAAACTTACCATATTTACACAAACACCAACGAAGCTCAATTTCTAAAAAATGGGGTTTTAGCCATACATACCTCAATTGAGCTTTCCCTTAATCCTAAAATGTTCCGAAATGTTTTACACTTCAATATATTTAAGCAATGTGGCATAATTGAACCCATAATTAGGAAAAGACCATAATCTTAGCTTGCTTGAGAATTTTATCAAGCATTGAGTGTTCATTAAGGTCTTATGGTCCTTTTATGCCAGATTACACTAGCCCTTTCCCCATGCCTCTCTATTTATAATTTCCACATATCTTCTAAGAACACATGCATGCAATGTAGTCACTCTTATCCCCATGAATTACCTCACTAATGACCCCTTATAGCTATGTTTAAAATTAAGAGCTAAGGGGATGAAGTCTTACTTCCTGGGATGAAGATTTAGGTGCCTCACTTCATTATCTTCAATGTTTTAATAAGGATTTGTGGAGCAATGTTGATGAAAGGCACTTCCCCTCTCTAAGACCCTCTTTCTCACTCTAAAAGCATCAGGAAAATGGGATCAAAATGAGCTATAGCACAGGATATAATGACAATGGGTCGGGTTTAAAATTTAGAAATCTAGAGCCCTGACTCAGATATGTGATTGCATATGCGATCACAAAATTGACATGCGGCCCGCATAATGGACCGCAAAAATGCTCCCAAAAACCTGAACAAACTGCTTGGGTATGCGACAAGAATGCGGTCCGTATACCTATTCTGCAGTCGCATAATGCACTGTAGACCTACTCCTTATAAAAATTCCAAGTGGATTATGTGACTACTATGCGGCCCGTATATCGATTATGCGATCACATAATTGACCGCATAGTTGACCTCAAAATTAATCATCACACTGCCTGACTGTGCGGCGACTATGCAGTCCGCATAGCGGTTATGCGACCGCAGAATCATATTTTTCTAGAAAATATTATTTCTTGACTTTTTAATGCATAGATCAGTCTAAAGGGTCCGAACCGCAGCTCGCAAGCTCGTCACGAAGAATTTTACAAATTTCTAACACATATTCCTAATTCGGCACTACGAGCTTTCGGGTTTTCAATGGAACTTTTCACGGGCCTTACACTCATGCTACCTTGTTTCAGAATCTCAAACTCAGCAGCACGGGCTGCCTTGGTCTCAACAGGTAAGAATTGATCAATGAAGGCACTGGAAAACTTACTCCACCTTGTTGGAGGGCTCCCCTCCTCGCAGGGCTCCTCCCATAACTCAAACCAAGAATATGCCACCTCTTCCGTCTCAGTCACACGCATAACATGGAGAGTCTTGTGCATCTCATCAATAAAGTCCTAGGGGTCCTCCTCAGGATTAGTACCCGAGAACACTAGAGGATCTAACTAAAGAAACTTGTTCACCTTGGAACTAGCAGAATCTCCTTACTGGCTGGAAGAAGTAGGTGCAACATTCGATCTTTGTGCCCGGGAAACCACTATTTGAGCCAACATCTGTATGGCTCCCCTAAGGACCCCATCAGAAATACTAGGACTAGAAGCTGATGCTAGAGGTAGGGTTGGAATATCAGTTGGAGGAGGAATCGTTGCACCCTCAGTAGGTGTAGGAATTGGTGAAGTCGTAGTAGGAGTAATAGAACCAGACGGTGTTGTGGTTGGGGGAATATCCTCACCCCTCGGGTGCTCACCCGCATTATCGGGTATAGGGTCAACTGCCACTCCTGGGGTGGCATTGGCTCTTTGGACAGTCCTTGCCTTTTTCTTAGGTGACATATACTGAAAATTAGAACAATGCACGAGTTAAAGGAGACATCCTAAGACACTTTAAAACCTTAGGCTCTGATATCAAGCTTGTCACACCCCAACGTTGGGGAGCGGATCCGCACTCAACCGAGATATCCTAGTCAAGCAAGCCTACTCGATGCCTTGTACCCGACCTTACCTATGAATAAAGTGAAGATGTAATTCATTAGTTATATAATGAGAAGATCACATAAACAATATCAATTTCATTACCATTAGTAACTTCATTACAAATTCCCAAAATACCTTACAATTCTTAGTTTTAGAAGTGGTAACATACGTTACAAGTACAACATTTCAAGTTTGACTTACCCAAATCAAAATACAACCCACACCATGTCTACGGAGCCTCTGATGGATACGAAAAAGTAATATGATGGGGTCGACACCAGATATACCTCAAAACACTATACATAAGGAACAAAATATACAAGACCCCAATAGGAAGTGGGGCTCACCAAGTCAACCGAGAAAAGAGTGTACCGCTATCACTGATCGATGCCGCCTGTTGTGGAACCACATGCATCCATAAAAGATGCAGTGCCCTCGGAAAAATTGTTGTTAGTACATATAGAATAGTACTAGTATGTAAGACTAAACACCCTCTAAATGAAACGAGTAACAATACAAGGAGATAGAAACATGTAATCAACGAGAGCCTCAAGCAATATTAAAGCGTCAAGTTAAGAGCAAGATAGGTTTTCAAGTAAATATCAATATTTTTGGTTGGGAGATCTTTAGCACCGATACACCGCCATGCTTTTAGAACGGAGTCCGATCTCGGCCCGATTGGCTAAGTCGTCTCACCCAAAGACATTCAGTCACAACACCACCATGTGCGTGGCATGGCATTCGATCTCAGCCCGATCGGCTAAGCCGTCCCACCAAAATGCCGTGTAGATCGACATAATCTTCCACTGGCATTCATCTCATCCCAATTAAGGGGAATAATCTCAACACATCAATACAGAAATTTACCCCTCAATCACTCCTACACCGACACATGTAGTTTCGGGGTTAGGTTACTTCAACCTACCCTTCCTCAATGACTAACGATACTGCCATAATGTTTATTATATAAAGGAGTTAAATCTCATTTTATAACCTTTCACGTATCATTGCATTTCATCGGCACTATTAGCCACAAGTGTAGTTTTCATTCTTGGCACGGTCGAAAATGACTCCTAAATGTCCTCTGGTGCACATCGAGTTTATTCTTGGACCTTTCTAGATGTCGGTCACGATTTAAACCTTTATAAGACAAAAGGGAATCCAAATGATCATCTTCAATTTAAATTTTAGATTCATAGCGGTTATGAACATAAGCCTATGTGTTTGCCTTAAATTTCAACAAACTCTCCGTCAAATTCCTGGAGGCATGGGAGCTTATATGATTGAGACCCTTGGTAAATGATTTCGTTGCCCATTCACCAGGTAATAATGGAGTCCGAAACTTTTTTTATGATTTTTTGGGAAAAAAGCACATTTTTAATGCCTAAAAAAAGTTACACAAATAGGTATTTCACAATATTATATTGTGAATTATCCTTTTTTTTTTTTACTAATTCGCAGTACAGTACTGCAAATTATTAAAAAAAATAACTAATTCGTAGTATCTTTATTAATTTAGCTCCACCAATTAACTAACATAATAATAATTCAAACATATAAATTAAAGAGAGTCGCCACCTAATTATTTTAACGGTGAATTAGGACACCAATTATAGCTAAGTAATGCTTAAAATTAACTCAATTTTATAGTTTGCTTAACTTAGAAATTCTAGGTAAGGGTTCTAATTAATCATATAGGGAAGGTTATTAAGGCACCCTCTATGATCCATTAATTACGGTTGACCGGTCAAACTTAAGTTAATTAATACTAAGTATAAATTTAATTGTGTTTTAGAGAATCAAATTCACTCAAAAAATCACCCGCTGAAAATATTTGTCTTTGTCTTAAGGAAAAATAATTTGGACTTACATTGTTAAGAAACTGTTTTTTGTTCAAAGTGGATCGTCCTAAAGTCAACTTTAAGTTGTTAAAACCAAACCTCAAATATTAGACAAATTATTTCAGAAATGTTTTTAAAGAAAGCGAACAAAGTTGATTTGAATATTTGAAAGAGTAAGAGTAAAATCGTAGACGACAACTACAGTGTGTTAGGGATACTATTAGAAGAAATTTTAATATTATTATTACCTTAATGGTTTTAATAAATAGCATCTAATACTTATTAAGATTCTAAAGAGATTCAATTAAGTGTAATTACCTATGTAATAAATAAGTACTTTCACTAAGAAAATAAAATCTGCACAATTAAACAAGACCCAACTAGGATATAATAAACTCAAACTTTAGCAACCAATAACACAACCAAAATAAAATTAGTTAATTATGAAAAAGATGAAACCCATGTGAAAAAAGTTATTTTCTTATAGAAAAATTTAATAAATAATTCGCAGAGTAGTACTACGTTTTATGTATTTGAATTATTATTATGTCAATTAATTGGTGGGGCCTCTAGTCAATCTTTTTTTTACAAATAATTCGCAGTACTGTACTGCGAATTAGTAAAATTTTATAATTCGCAGTATTATACAGCGAATTAGTTAAAAATATTTTTTTTTTAATAATTCGCAGTATAATACTGCGAATTGTTAATTTTTTTTTAATAATTCGCAGTATTATACTGCGAATTACTTTAACGGCTAAATTTTCGTTAAAGTAATTCGCAGTATAATACTGCGAAATACCTATTTGTGCGATTTTTTTAGCATTAAAAATGTAATTTTTGTCCAAAAAATCATCAAAAAAGTTTCGGACTCCAATATTCTCTCCTTTTGAAACCCGATCACGAACTCTCAAAATAACTCTAAAAATCCTTCATCTATTCATAAAATATTTGCTTTCCTAGCTTGAAATTTCCTCGCTCCAGCTTGAGAATTGATGAAAGAATCTGCAAGCATTTAAAAAGAATCAATTGAATGTTTAGGTAAAAGTGAATACCATTTTAAAGCCCCTTTCGTTAGTTTTTTGCCAATCTTCTTTGGCAAGACTGATTCAATCTCATGTGGATCCGAATTGTTTTCTTTCACAGCAGTGGTATAAGTTGTAATGTGTTCATGTGGATCCGACGTTCCATCATATTTTTAATATCTGACATTTTAAATCTCTTTCGGATCAACTCTGAAGCCGCACAAGGTTTAAGCGAGAAATATATATATACTTTTTTTAGTCTGGGCCCTTTAAGACTGGAGGTGTCCTCGAGATCTGATCCATTCGAGCGTGAAATTTCCTAGCATTTTGATCCATTCGAGCATTTTTTTTGAGTTTTTGTTTCCCTCATTCATATCATGATTTCGGTTTTGAAAGGATCATATGCGTTATTTTAGTTTCCAAATCCACTACCTGCACCGTCTGCTTTGTTGTTGCTTGATCTGAACTCCCCTCTAGAAGAGACGTTACCGAATCTTGGTGCTATTTGATTTAGAGGCATGTCAGATGGGGCTCAAACTCCACCATTTGAATTATTTTTGAAGTCACTTATAACACTTGTTTAAGCTCAATCACTCTCCGGTCCTGTCTTGAGAGATTGTTCATAATTTGTCATTGTTGTGCTCTCAAAAACTTTACGGTTTCGGCCACATGCTCGTCATCCAAAATATTAGGAGTAGGACTCCTCGCACGTCGGGTATTTCCTTCCACCCGGCTCGGAATTGGTTCATCACCACAATTGTCTATTCTCCACGGTGGGCCTCAACTATTTACCCGTAAAAATGTACAGTTAAATTTATAAACGTGATTTATAGATAAGCAGATTAAATTGATATGATTAATAAAATAACAAAGTATAAAGAAAATGAAGTAAACATGATTTAAGAAAGAACTAGCCTGGACTTCAGATTAGTCTCACCAGGTACAAGAATAAACGTAAACACTTGATAATAATCATATAAAGCTTATAAAAATGAGAGAAACTATGGTAGCCTTTGTCGTTCTAAATATTTTTGTCCTTATATTTAGTAAGAATGTTGTTATTTACATTTGAATCTGAGGAGACAAGATCCCCAATTGCGCCCTTTTAAAGATGAATAAAATCCCCTCTTTGATGATTGCATAACGTTAGGAACAAATGCTATAATTTTCTGTAATGGCTGCTCCTTTAATGCTGCTCTCTCCAGCCGATAACTTTCTTTCAAATTCTCTTCCCTGACCTATACGTCCTCGAAATTTACACAATCCCGGTTACATGCTTGTATCTGATATTAACTATACGATGACTCATTCCCACTCTGTCATCACTATTATTTGTCTGCTCGAGAAACGTACGCTTTAAGCTGTAAATTTTAGCTAATACAACCAATTTCTTCTCTATCTCTCTGCCTTCCTATTAGAAATCGAAAATCATATACACCAATGAAAACGATTGTCAACTTCACTTCTTCCTCGAACGAATCACAACAACTAATAACTTACAAGCATTAAGCTTCGATGAAGCAACAACAAACACCATCTTTTGTAAATATTTCTTTCTGTCTACCTATATCACATAGTCTATCAACAAAGAAGAGGACACAACTAATTAGGTCAAGTTTGTACATAGGAGATATTTGTATGAACATAAAATCCTAATGGTGAAAAGTAAAAAAAAACTTATAGATTGAAAAAGAATTATAAGAGCAGCGGAGAGGTTATGGAACGTGATCTAATGCCTTCTACTCATGACTAATGTATGTTTCGAGTATGAATAGATTGTGATTTGTGAATGCATATATAGAGGGGAAGCTGAGAGAGTATAAATAAAGAATCTGAAAGGTTGCAATGGTAGAGGGAATATGTGTTTGGCCAGTATTGTTTTTATTCATAATTAAGGAATTTTAAAAGGTTGCAACGTAACAGTAGGTAAATAGTAAATTATATTTGTAAACTCCTGAATGTATTAATTTTTAACCATGAAAAAATGAAATAAAATGCCAAAAAATTAACAAAAGGGATAAATAACATAGGTAGCCGAGAGATGTGCCAGCACACTCCTATATGTTCCTTCTTAGTATAAATACATAGATATTTGTAATCAGATTTCGTAGGAAGAAACAAATAAGCTCCTACTTTAGTTAAATACTAATCCCGTTTTCGTAGATGTTAAAAAAAGTAAACAAATCGAGACTAAATTAAGATAAAAAATTAATATTGGTGCTTATATTGCAAGCATTTAAATCTATACCTAAACTACTTCCCATGCTTTAAATATTCTTTTTTTTTTGTTTTTTACTATAACAAGATAAAAGCAATGAATTGCATTAATCTCATATATGTACTTGGTACAATTTACAACTATAAAACATGGTGGTCAGTGTAAACAGAAACAAAAGTTTAAAAATGGCACACTCCTTTTCTCCTTCATGGCTCTCCCTCTCCTTCTTGGTTGTTTTAGTATTACTTTTTGGAATTATTAGAAAAGCTAAGGCATCAGACATTCTTGACGATGTTTGTCCCAAGACCATAAATCCTCAACTATGCTTCCATGTTCTTAAGAATGACCCTTATGTTTACAAGGGAGACATACACAGCCTTGTCTCCATTTCTCTTTCTATAGCACAAGACAATACCACCTCCACCTATAATTTAGTTAAGTCCCTTCTTGAACAACCCATCAAAGATCCGAATCTGAAAGCCCAACTCACCAATTGCTTGAACAATTACAAGGATGCAGGTGATAAACTAGAAAGTTGCAATGATTTGTTTAGAACAAGTGATTATAGAAAGATAAGTTTGTTGGCTTCTGCTGCTTTGAGTTATTCTCGTGCTTGTGACCAAGGTTTTGGGGAACCACCAGCCCAGCTCAAACAACTTAGTCAGACGGTCCAAGAATTTTCTGATCTTGTTTCTGTTATTGCCTATGATCTTAAATAAGCTAGTAATGTCTTCCGCGAGATGTGGGTGGATTTGCATTTAATTTTCGGATTTAATATCAAGAAACGATCAAGTCCAAATATAACTTGTCACAAGGAATGTTGAGATGATTTGGCCCACCTCTTATGTTCTTTACCTTTAGAGAGCTGGTCCTTAGGTACGATCTCTTAATAGTGATTGAATATGTTTAAATAATATGAGGTAGACCTAAAATTACTTCCAGCGAACTTATCTCTAAAAGATTTGTAATTATTTACCCGTAAAACGGTACAATTGAATATATACGTGGTTTATAGACAAGTGAATTGATTTAATCCTAAAATAATAGATGAATTAGACAAAAATATAAGACTTAGCCTTGAAATTGAAATGAAATGGCAAAATGTTATTGAGCTTTTGATAGAGCGTAGTGTATACTTGTCATAAAATTCATCCCGTACAATGATAATAGAGCTCACTATTTATAGTTGCACATAGGGAACAAGGTCCTAGAACCAAGCCCCTCATAAATAACAATTATGAGGCCATTGAAGAATGTGTAACGGTAGGCAGTGAATGCCATATTCTCTTTAACGGATCATGCACTTAATGTTGTAAAATTTTCTTCATTGAATGCTACCAGTTGGCAGGCTTTTATTTTGCCTTTATGAATATCAACCTCTCTTATGACAGGCGAGATCATTGCCTTCGGGTTCAATTGTCTTCTCCATTCGGTTTCACGTGTCACTTTTTCACGCAATCATTAAATATGAATATATTTTACCCCATACATATAGTCCTTATGCTTTCCGGTGGCATAACTTCGTGTCACCGGAAAGTTGGTAGATATTCCTTTCTTGGCGGAAAAATTTCTGAAACTCTCTGAAAAGTTTTTCATGGTTGATTAGACGTACGTCTCTCCGCATTTAATGCCCCGAACATGCGCTATCCCATGATTCAACATCACTTCTGCCGGTTATCGAGGTAATTATGGACACAATTTTAGCCGTCTATTCCTTTATTTATACGCATCAAACTTCTTCATTTACACTTCATAATTTTACGAATTTTCTCAAACCCTCTTTACTCAACTCATACTTTGTTTCAACCTTCTTCTAGAGAGAAAACTTCCCTCACTTTTTGATAATAAATGGCTTCTTCTTCTAAAAACCCTAGTTCCTCAAAGAACGAAGGTAAAGCCGATAAAGTTGCTCCTTCTATGGTGTGCACCATCATTCCAAGAAGTCTTATCACAATTAATGACTTTCGAAGAAAAGCTTCCTTCCGCCAACCCTCGTACGTGGTTCGTTGGCATGTTTTCTTCTTCCATCCGTCCTTCCACCATTCCCATTATGAAGGAAGACTACCACTGCCAAGATTTAGATATTATCACTCCTGATCTGGCAGAGCGGATAACTTTCCCCAAGAAGGGTTTCACGTATTTTTATACGTATCCCTTCATTTTGGGGCCATTCTCTTTGAGCGGGGAGCTTGATTCCGTTATTGTGGAATTTTGCTTCTGCTACCAGGTGTGCTTGGCTCAAGTAAGTCCTTCTGCGTGAAGGATAGTCGCTTGTCTTCAGTGTTTTTGCCAGGAGACGGGAGAGGAGCTAACCCTAGCTCGACTAATCAATCTTTATTCCGCCAAGATATTTCGAGGGGAATAATAAACTTCTACAAACGTAGCCACCATGCTCTGCTAGCCAGCATGGATGATGACAATGATCATGGATGGATGGAATGGTTCGTTGCAGTCGCCACCAAAGACATCATTCAGGCCACGATTTCATCCTTTCCGGAGTTGTGGAACCGTACTCGTAAATTCATCGTTTGTCTCTTTTTCTAGTTAAAGATTACCCCATGATGTTGCCGATTATTTTTCTTTTAATTGTTTCAGCAACTCAGTGGGTTCCACCGCGGGTTGAAGGCTTGGGTCAGTGGGTCCAAAATATTTTGGCCGTTACTATGCCCGAGACCCGTACGTGGAAGGAACTGGCCCTTAAATACGGGTGGAAGGTCAAAAATCATCATAGGTTAAACTCATCTCGTTCTTTTCCCTTTGGTGTAAGGAGGCTGATTAACCCTTTTTCCTTTGTTGAATTCAAGTCTACCCCAACGCTTAGTTGTCGTCCCTGAGAAGGATGTTTTGGCTGATCTTACTAGTAAGGCGAGGGTGCTTTAGGAGGCGTTTACCTGAATGTGTGTCTTTGGGACTTCTTCTGGTGCAAGTGCTTCTTCTCGAATTCCTCGGCCGGAGCATAAGCAACCAAAAAGAAGATGTTCCTCCGCGACTAGGGAAAAAAATAAAAAATGCAAAGAGTGTCGCACCCGAGTCGTCTCCGAAAGTTGTGGTGATGAGCTCCCCACCCGAGCCAGCCACAGACACTATGGTGATCGATGATGATGGAGGATCCAGCGAGAAGGGAGATTCTCTATATAGAAGACGACGACCTTCCTCAGCTCAACAGAATGCTCAATCTGTTAAGTTAGTTACACCAACATAGAACGATTGCTCGGCAATCTAGGGGGAGTATGATATGATGGAAAATGCCAAATCCTATTTTCGAATCCCAATCACCGCCCGTTACCGTGAGGCTGAGTACTAGGTCCTTGTCATCATCGGTTTATGAGCAACCAACAACCAGCGTTGCGCTTTTCGCAACCACTTCTCATCATTCAATGCCATCAACTTCATTTCCTTTTTCACCAACTCTGCCTTCACCACCAGCAACTGCTATATCATCTCCTCTGGCCGCTATTGCCTGAGAGAAGGATGTCCCTCTTCTCTAGTCCCCAGTTCATGGGAACCTAGACAAAAATTATGTTGCTCCCTCAGAAGATCCCAAAGGATAAAGAGTATAAGAGGACGATTGAGCACAATAGAATTTTCAAATACTCTACTGTCCGTGATGCAGATGTCAGCCTCCGATTCGTTAGATGTGCATGGGATAAGCTTTCTACTGAGTTTGACAACCTTAAAAGAACTCCAGTGCCGAGCAGCTTCCCTCGTTGTTGAAAAAACATATGCTATGTACAATAAGAGAAGAAAAATCTTGAAAGAGACCAATGCCGGTGTCATTAACTTTGATGCCAAAATCGCTAAGGCCCGTGAGCTAGAGTTAACTGCAAAAAGGGGTCTTCCGACCTGGCCCGATGCTACCGATTCTTGTGGTTCCAGTTTTAAGTTCGCTGGAGCTAAAGAAGAGCTGGAAGGTGATGACACTGAAGGCCAAAATGATGAAGGCCAAAACATCGAACTGGCTGCGAATCTACCTACTTCTCCTGGGCGATGCAAATGCTTCTCATTCTCCGTTTTCCGGAGATGCAACAACTTAGTTTTTGCTTTCTCTTTCAAAACTTTTTACTTGTGTTGTTGGTCACATTTATTGTAAATAGAGACATTTTTTTGTTCAAGTCTAAGATTTTATTTTTGCGTACTTTTGTTTAAGTATTTGTACAAGTTTGCTTTTTTTTTTTTAGTGTTTGCACAAGTTATACTGTTTGCATCTAATTATGCAAGTCTTCGAGTGTATTTTCTCCCGAAAGCATTTGGATTTCGGGCATAAGTTCTTCCAAAATCAATCCTTTAACATGAGGATTTTCATAAGATAGGGCCCTCTCATATTTACAGTATTCTTGAAGAGGACGTCTTTTGTTCATTACATCACTAGCATTTGTAGTACCTATTAATCTTTCAAATGATAAAATCAATTCATCATTCACACAAGAAACATGATAGAAATAAAAGGACTTTTATGTATTCCTTATGTTTTAAAAAATACATAATATTCGTTGTTCTAAAAAGAAATTGCCATTTATTGTAGCTAATTTGTACAACTTGTTTCTTCTGGGCTGGCTGCGCCGTCCCTGGTCTCAATGATACAACTATGTTTTCGGGCTTCGCATGTCACACCCCGACCTCGGGGAGCGCGATCAATGCTCAACCGAGATAACCCGGTCAAGGAAGCATATTAGATACTTTCTACCCGACCTTGCCCATGAATAAAGTGGAGATGTACTCCATTAATTAACATTAAAAGGATTTCATAAACAATACCAATTTCATTACCACTAGCAGCGTTATTGATAATTTCACAAATATATTACCCATTTATATTTTGAAGTGGAACATGTGTTACAAATACAATATTTCTAGCTTTGACTTTCCCAAAACCAATGTACCACCCACATTATGTTTACGGAGCCTCTAAGTACAACTGAAGAGTAGTATGGAAGTGCTGAAAATAAGGTCCTGGCTATACATCAAAACACAAAGTACAACATCAAGTGACATTAGGCTCGGAATAGAGTAGGGCTCACCAAAACTTACTGAATAGGGATTAACTGCTAACATGATCCAAAGCTTCCCTCTGATGAACCATCTGCATCTATTAAATATGCAACGCCCCCGAAAAAGGGAAGCTATTACATATGAAATAGTACTAGTATGTAAATCCAAATGCCCACTTTCAAAATAGAATGCCAATATAAGAAAGAAAAAACATGGAAACAACAAGCAGCAATCAGTGATATCCAAATGCCAAGTTAAAACATAACGGTTTTTGAAAATATGAAGATAATACTATGAAGATGATAATAAAAATACGAAGATAATATTATTTTTGATTGGGAGATCTTTTTAGTACCAGTAGACCACCGTGAATTTAGCACGGAGTTCGATCACAGCCCGATTGTCCAAGCCATCCCATCCGACGACATTGACCATAATTATAATCACTAGCTCAGTACTGATATGCCACCATGAATTTAGAACGGAGTCTGATCACAACCCGATCAACTAAGCTATCTTATAAGAGACATCCAATCACAATACAACCATACTTTTAGCACGGAGTCTGATCGGCTAAGCCATCTCACCAGAGACATTCAATCATAATCACAACAATCGCTGCACAAAGAAGCTCTACCACCTCACACCAATGTGTACGGTTGGAGGTGCAATCACAATCACAACACCATTATGTGCGCGACATGGCGTCCGATCTCAGCCTGATCGGCTAAGTCATCTCACCACAATTCCTTGTGGGTCGACATCACATTCCACTAGCAATCATCTCATCCCAAATAAGGGGAATAATCTCATCACATCAATCTCACCCCATTTAACTGGAATATTTTATCACATCAAATACGGGCCTGATCGACACCAGTAGTTTGGGGTTAGGTTGTTTCTATCAACCCTTCCTCGGTGACTAATAATACCCCCAAAAATATTTTTGATTAGAATATGAGGGAAATAGAAATACAATTGCATTTACCTCATAATCTTTCGCACCGTATATAGATTCATTGGTACTTTCAACCACTTACAACATCATTATTTCATTAGCTCTCTTGGCCACAAAAGTGAACCATAATTAGGAAGATATTCGTGGGTTCACCTAATTTAAGCATTTCATTAAACATTGGATGTGCAAATTTGACTACAAGGTTATTCTACAAGATTTCCTTCACCACACAACCAATTCAATACCAAGAGTTTACTCTTTTTTGTTAAATAACCTCCCTACCACCCTTATGGGTACATTCATGTACAAATAGAAACTCCCATACGTAAGAATCATACTTCTCATGACCTACTTTCAGTACAAATTACAAAATTTAGGGCTAGGGAGTAGAACCTTACCTATTAGATGAAGATCTTGTGGATTTCTCCCATGAATATCCAAAGTTTGAGCAAGAATTTGAAGCATGAAGATGTTGGTTCCCTTCCTTCTCTCTTGACAATAGCTCTCTCCTCTCCTAAATATCATATTTTACCTTGTAAAATGACCCCTAAGGCCTTATATCAAAATAGGGCCGGATAAGAAAATTTTCAAAAATGACCTTCGAAGTCAATTGTGTAGTAGCAGAATCAATATGTGGATAGCAGAATAGATATATGGGAACCAGAATCGATTATGTGGCCAGCAGAATGGATATATAGGCATCAGAATTTTTATGTAGCCAACAGAATGATTATGCGGCTAGTAGATTGGTTATATGGCCAGCAAAATTGTTTTTCAAAATTTTTCCATTTTCTATTCCACTCCGCAATGGATCTGCAGTCCACTGAGCGATTCTGCAGTAGCATAATGACCGCAGAAATGCCATTTTCTACAACAATTTACCTTTAACTCCCCAATGCATTGTACAACCCAAAAATTCCGTACCGTGGCTCGTTTTTTGCAATTCTCAAATACATTAGCCTACCCCATCACCTTGAAAACCAGAGTTCTAGGTAATATTTTATGAGGCCTTATATTCTCCCCCGCTTAGGATCATTCATCCTTTAATGAGAAGTAGATTCCGCCCAGCACACCCAATATAACTCATCCATTCTTTCACACATCTTAAGTTGCAAAATATGACTAAAACCAAAATTTTTTAAGAAATTTCGGTAGAGTTTTCTCTGTATTGGGGCCTTTCCACCTTCCAGAGAATCACTAAAATCACCCGACACATCCAAAACTTGACAAAGCATCACAATATATACTAGCAAAGCTAATCTAAACATTACATGCTTTATATTATCAAAAGTGATATCTAGACATGAGCTGCACATATTTAAATTATAATCCATAGAAAGTACCTTTTGATCCAAAATCATTTGACTATACAATCAAGTGAGAATATTTTCTTTCCTTAACACTTTCGTCCTTCGAGGTGGCCTCCTCGACTCACAGACTTCACCATAACACTTGACGGAGATAATCTCTACTTTCGGACTTATCTAACAAGAATGAAAATTAATTACCTCCCATCAACCAATTACCCATTAATTTCACATTCAATAGTTTCCATTGGAATGATAGAAAAGGATTTCCAACTACCTTCTTTGACATAGACACATAAAGCCCCGGGTACATGGAGGACAACGATGGGGCAAAATCATACTCATAGTTTGGCATATTTCCTTCAAGATTCCATAAGGCCTAATGTGAATACACATAATTTACCTTTATTAGCATTTCACATAATATCTTCTCGAAGAAAATCTTGAGAATAACCCGTTCACTTTCTTCAACTCTAAATCTCTACTGCGAACACCCAAATTAAACCTCGGCGACCCTTAACTTACTTCTCCACCTTATTATATGATATGCTAGAATGAATATGACGGTAGTGTTTCCTATCCAATATGTTTGATCATTGAATGAGGCTTCTTCTTTGACATGTTTGAACCTTAAACCCCATAGATTTAATGCAAGGAGGAATAATGGTGTTCGAGATTGAGCTGAAATTATTCAAGAATCCATCAATGTATTGAGCAGGCATTTTCGGAGGTTATATCCTAGGAGATATGAAGGTTACCACTTATAGCGCTGGTATGGGTAATCATTATGATGATATCATCGAATCGACAAATGAGGCATTGAGTTGCCTAGTAGGCATTGGTAATATGGGAACCATGTTCATGATTTTAAGATGTAAAAATAGTGAGTAGTTTTAGACATGTGATATATGGGAGCCATGATCGGGAGGATAAAGATATTAGCGTCAGTTACTCTTGGAAGACTATGCGTTATAAAAGGGACAGTAACAATTGTTTCACTCTATATGTGCCTTTTTCGGCAATGGTAATCCTCTAGGAGAAATGGCCGAGTACGTGACACTAGACTCCTTTTGGAGTGTAGGGAAAATCAGTTTAACTCGAAAGGAGAATATTTTGGCACCCGTAATGTGATATGGGTTTCAAAAAATATAAAGTTGGGTTACACTCTTAGCATTAACTAACACAAGGAATCTATGCCACAAGCCCATGAGGTTGAAAAAGAAGTTAAACAATTGTGAGATTATTATCATTCTGACAACTCAACCGCTCACAGTAGTTGATCCTATATAAGCGGACTAGAGATACGACAAAATTGTCTTTCAAATCAATATGCTCATGATATGTGCCAGAACCTTAAACATCCACCTGAAGTG
This sequence comes from Nicotiana glauca, assembly GCA_026770625.1. Taxonomy (NCBI): domain Eukaryota; kingdom Viridiplantae; phylum Streptophyta; class Magnoliopsida; order Solanales; family Solanaceae; genus Nicotiana; species Nicotiana glauca. The sequence continues at coordinate 68,566 of MU674477.1, forward strand.
GGGAGGGAAAGGTCGTGATAATTCTACCTAACTTTTAACCACACATGAGTGAAGCAATGTAGCCAGGACATCTTAATATTGGGGTGAAATCATGTATTGGTTAGAGATAATGAACATTTTGCTATGAGCTAGACATGTTTCTGTCATAATAACTCTCAAGCTACAACTCCAGGCCACTTTATGGGCAACTACAATACTACGAACAAAGTGAGCGAAAGGATCTAAGTGGACATGAAAGTCATGCTGATATGGGCAAACAAAAAGATCTTCCTGTGATGAATCTGTTATGATCCTAAGTTTTAGAGGAACTACATACTTGGAAGTGACCACTTTCAATCGACATATACAGATATGATAGGTGCTGAGATATGTTCTCATGTTAATAGATAGTGAAAAGTTTTCATAATAATATTCACAAAGAAGTAAAGTGAATGTTCAAACCAAAGGAGCCACATATACCGATGAGAGAAAAAGTGGCTCAAGAAGGATCTCAGCACTAGGTTGTTTTACATTGGATTTGATACCACATTGGTAAATTTTACGACAGTGCATGAATAATCACAAGTGAGAAGATGTTATCCATTTGAATAAAAAGGTTCTTGTAAGAAATTTATCAGGTATAGTCCCTTTTTGAGAATTTAAGGAAGCAAGTGGGAAGTGTTAGCTTAGGGTTATAACTAAATTCAAGGAAATAATTATAGTACTCAATCCCATAAGAGGTTGTAAATAAGAGAATTTGTGATAAAGTTGCTTCACGAACAACGCGTCTCATTCAAAGAGTGGGTACATGCAATGTTTTGTTATTCAGTGACTTGTTAAGACCATATTTATGAAGGCTCATCAATATTGATGTATATATACAATAAGGAAAATTATGCGGTGTTCATAATGATGTAATAAGGAGTGACTTACTTGATGCTTTTAGGTTGATGGGGCAGTTCCTTAACTGATGCCCCTTGACTCCACATCTATAACATACATTGGTACCATAGTGACGTACCCCCCGAATGACATCTCCTGCACTTTACGCAATGGGGATGAGTTCCGTTAAACTGACTCGCCCTACTGACCTGATATATTTACCCTTTTGGATACATCAAATGCATTCGCCCTATCTTTCTGCCAAGCCTTCATGGCAAGAGTAACAATATCTATATCGGTTTGCTATGTGGGTCTTTGGAATTGCCCAAACCAGCCACCCTAATATGTTTCTAAGCATACTTATAACACAACGCCAAATGTTCGTTCCTGCATATCGGGTAGATCAGGATAGGTGTACCCGACCTAGGGCATTTGTTCCTCTTTTGCCCCTTCGTTCAACAACTATATCATATTTCAAAAGTCATCCAACATAAACCCAAGTTGCGCTTCTTACAAATCAAACATTCCGGCCTATTCAATCCTCCCTCATTGGTTAGGTGCTCTCACCGCATTATCTGGTGGCCTAGTCACATTAATAGAAATAAGGACACTTCCCCTAGAGTAGGCATTGATAATATGGGAACCATGTTCATGATTTTAAGATGTAAAAATAGTGAGTAGTTTTAGACATGTGATGTATGTGAGGCATGATCGGAGGGATAATGACATTAGCATCAGTTATTCTTGGAAGACTATGAGTTATAAAAGGGACAATAACAATTGTTTCATTCTGTATGTGCCTTGTTTGTCAATGGTAATCCTCTAGGAGAAATGGCTAAGTACGTGACACCAGACGCCTCCTAGAGTATAGGAAAAATCAGTTTAACTCGAAATGAGAATATTCTGGTACCCTGAATATGATATGGGTTTCAAAAAACATGAAATTGTGTTACACTCTTAACATTAAGTGACACAAGGAATCAATGCCACAAGCCCATGAGGTTGAAAAATAAGTTGAACGCATGTGAGATTATTATCATTCTGACAACTCAACCACTCATAGTAGTTGATCCTATATAAGCGGACTAGAGATACGACAAAATTATCTTTAAAATCAATATGCTCATGATATGTGCCAGAACCTTAAACATCCACCTGAAGTGGGGAGGGAAAGGTCGTGATAATTCTACCTAACTTTTAACCACACATGAGTGAAGCAATGTAGCCAGGACATCTTAATATTGGGGTGAAATCATGTATTGGTTAGAGATAATAAACATTTTGCTATGAGCTAGACATGTTTCTGTCATAATAACTCTCAAGCTACAACTCCAGGCCACTTTATGGGAAACTACAATACTACGAACAAAGTGAGCTACTTACTGCGAAAGGATCTAAGTGGACATGAAAGTCATGCTGATATGGGCAAATAAAAAGATCTTCCTGTGATGAATCTGTTAGGATCCTAAGTTTCAGAGGAACTATATACTTGGAAGTGACCACTTTCAATCGACATATACAGATATGATAGGTGCTGAGATATGTTCTCAAGTTAATAGACAGTGAAAAGGTTTCATGATAATATTCACAAAGAAGTAAAGTGACTGTTCAAACCATATGAGCCACATACACCAGGGAGAGAAAGAGTGGCTCAAGAAGGATCTCAGCACTAGGCTGCTTTACATTGGATTTGATACCACATAGGTGCACTTTGCGATGGTGCATGCAAAAGCACAAGTGAGCAGATGTTATCCATTTGAATCAAAAAGTTCTAGTAAGAAATTCATCGGGTATAGTCCATTGTTGAGAATTTAGGGAAGCAAGTGGGAAGTATTAGACAATGGTTATAACTCAATTCAAGGAAATAATTATAGAGATCAATCCCACAAGAGTTTGTAAATAAGAGAATTTGTGATAAAGTTGCTTCACGTATAATGTGTCTCATTCAAAGAGTAGGTAAATACAATGTTTCCACCAAGCCTTTATGGCAGGAGTAACAATCTCTATAACGGTTTTGCTGTGTGGGCCCCTGGAATTGTATAGGCCTGCCACCACTAATACGTACCTGATCATACTCATAATGCAATGCCAAATGTTCCTTCCTGCATATCAAGCAGACCAGGATGGGTGTACATAACCTAGGGCGTTGTTCTTTTTTTGTCCATTTTTTCACAACCATAACATATTTCAAAAGTCATCCAACATAAACCCAAGTGGCTCTTTTTACACATCAAAATTCCGGCTTATTGGTGCTAACAATCCTCCCTCATTTCTTAGATGGTCTCACCACATGATCTGATGGCGTGGTGACATTAATAGGAAAAAGGACACTTCCCCTAGCAACTGGTTCTTTCAGTTCTCCTTGCTACCTCGAACTCGTGGGTTACTCATTGGGAAAATGAGACATGGCGGAGAAATTAGCTTCCTAACTTGAACTCTATCGCACGATCTGGATTACCAAAGAAGGGTGACATTCCTAAGTGCCCAAGTAGCCTCCCAATTATAGATTTGGTCGACAACACGCCGTTATGAAGGACTCTACTAGACTCGGATCCGAAATATTCTAGGATACTTTAAAACCTTAGGCTCTGATACCATGTTTGTCATGCCCCGACCTCGGAGAGCGCGACCGGCGCTCAACCGAGATAACCTGGTCAAACAAGCCTGCTAGATACTTTCTACCCAACCTTGACCATGGATAGAGTGCAGATGTAATCCATTAATTAACATTGAAAGGATATCATAAACAATACCAATTTCATTACCATTAGCAGCTTCATTTATAATTTCCAAAATATGTTACCCATTTATAGTTTAAAGTGGAACATGTGTTACAAATACAATATTTCTAGTTTTGACTTTACCAACACAAATGTACCACCCACATTATGTCTTCAGAGCTTTTAAGTACAATAGAAGAGTAGTATGGAAGTGCAGGTAATATGGTCTCTGCTATACCTCGAAACACAAATTACAACATTATGTGACATCATGCTCGGAATAGAGTGGGGCTCACCAAAACCTTCTGAATAGGGAGTAACTGCTAAAGAGATCCAAAGTTTCCCCCTGATGAACCAACTACATTCATTGAAGATGCATCACCCCCCGACAAAAGGGACGTTAGTACATATGGAATGGTACTAGTATGAAAAGCTAAATGTCCTCTTTCAAAATATAATGCCCATATAAGAATGGAAAACCATAGAAATATCAAGAAATGATCAATGATATCCAAATGCCAAGTTAACATATAACGATTTTCAAAATACAAAGATAATACCATGAAGATGATAATCAAAATACAAAGATAATATTATTTTTGGTGGGAAGATCTTTAGTACTGATAAACCATCGTGAATTTAGCACGGAGTCCGATCACGGCCCGATCCGCTAAGTCGTCTCATCCGAAGACATCAACCACAATCACAATCATTATCTGAGTACCGATATACCACCAGAGACATCCAATCACAATCACAACAATCTCAACACAAAACGATCGTGCTGCCTCACCCCAATGTGCAAGTGGAGGTGTAATCAAAATCAAAACACCACTATGTGCTTGGCATGGCGTCTGATCTCAGCCTGATCGGCTAAGCCATCTCACCACAATGTTGTATGGGTCAAAATCACATTCCACTAGCTATAATATCATCCCAAATAAGAGGAATAATCTCATCACATCCATCTCATCCTAATTAAGGGGAATAATTTTATCACATCAATACGAGGATTTACCCTTCAATCACTCCTACACCAGAATGTGTAGTTTCGGGTTAGGTTGTTTCCACCTACCCTTCCTCGGTGACTAGCTATACTCCCAAAAATATTTTTGATTTGCATATAAGGGAAATAGAAATACAATTGAATTTACCTCATAACCTTTCACACCGTCTATAGATTCATTGGTAATTTCGACCAATTACAACATCATTATTTCATTGGATCTCTTGGACATACATATGATTCTTCATTCACCGTATTTGATATTTCACACTTTCATATCTTTACTTTCAAGGACCATCATCATAAGCATCAACTTATATAATATTCTTAAAATCACAACTTTAAGTTTTTAAGTAATGAATGCTTTAAACACAATAGTTTCCTTTCGAAACAATGGAGCAAGATGATTAGCAATTGAAGCACAAGTTAAAATCATAAATCAATGACACACCATTTATTCTTGAAATGATTTTATCCAAAAGGGCAATACACAATTTCAACTCATGAATATGTAAAGCTTAAAACACATTAGAATTACATACAAAGCATAGCATTAGTAAAAACAGCCACAGTGGGGCATGACTTAAGTACATAAGCTTTTAGGCAAATATGTTTACGAAGTCAATTTGGAACAGTTGGATCAAGGCTCATTTCATACGCTTTCTCATATCAGTTAATTTTATTGGCACTGTTAGCTACAAGTATAACGTTCATTCTTGGGACAGAGGCCACACTTTATATCTCCAACTCACTTCTTTCACATTCAAGAATCTTTATAAATTATCAACAGCAAGGCATTTCAATCAAGACCTTAGGTACACATATGAGAAATTAAGAGTCTTAAGCACATCGAGTTTTTCTCACATAATTTGGCATCATAAATTCCATTTGAAACATGACTCAAAGTCATAACCTTTTAATACACACATCATTCTTGAACAAATTCCCGATGGATAACATAATGTGATAGGAGCATTCAGAACATGTTTTGAATACATAACTTTCGACACTTTGTTTACTCAGGATAATAGAATTTATTAGGAACAACTCGGAATATGGGAATGAGGAACTTAAGCCAACCATACTTGGAACTTACAGAAATATCATGGGATTTAATTCTAAGAGAGTAGTTTAGCCAACATACCTTTTTTAATCTTTCCTTACATTACTACAATGTTTCGGAAATCCTAGCAACTTCAATCTATTTAGAAACATACCAAAAGTGAACCATAATTAGGAAGATATTCGTGAGTTCACCTCATTTAGTATTTCATCAAACAATAAGTGTGCAAATTTGACTACAAGGTTATTCTACAAGATTTCCTTCACCCCACAACCAATTCAATACCAAGAGTTTACTCCTTTTAGTTCAATAACCTCCCTACCACCCTTATGGGTACATTCATGTACAAAGAGCAACTCCCATACCTAAGAATCGTACTTCTCATGACATACTTTCAATCCAATTTTAAGGCTAGGGAGTAGAACCTTACCTATTAGATGAAGATCTTGTGAATTTCTTCCATGAATCTTCAAAGCTTAAGCAAGAATTTGAAGCATTATGTTGGTTCCCACCCTATCTTTCTAGAATAGCTCTCTCCTCTATCTAAAATATCATATTTTACCATATAAAATGACCCCCTAAGGCCTTATATCAAAATAGGGCCTGCTAAAAAAAAAATCCAAAAATGACCCCCAAAGTCCATTATGTGGTAGCAAAATCGATATGTGGCCAGCAGAATAGATATGTGGGTAGTAGAATCGATTATGTGGCCAACGGAATGGATATGTGTGCAACAGAATTTTTATGCAGCCAGTAGAATGATTATGCGGCCAACAGAATTATTTTTCAAAATTTGCTCATTTTCTGTTACACTCCGCGACGGATCTGCAATACACGGAGCGATTCTGCAGTAGCATAATGGACCATAGAAATTCCATTTTCTGCAATAATTTACCTCTAACTCCCCAATGCATTGTACAACCCAAAAGTCTGTACAGTGGTTCATTTTACAATTTTCAAACACATTAGCCTACCTCCGCACCACGAAACCTCGAGTTTTAGGTAATATTTTATGGGGCCTTATATTCTCCCCCACTTAGTATCATTCTTCCTCAAATGAGATGTAGAGTCCGCCCAGCATACCAAACTTAACTCATCTCTTCTTTCACACATCTTAAGTTGCAAAACTTGACTAAATCCCAAATATTTTTAAAAATTTCGGCAAAGTTTCTTCTGTATTCGGGCCTATCCACCTGCTAGAGAACTACCAAAACCACCCTAGCAATACATCCACAACTTGATAAAGCATCACAATATATATATCAGCAACACTAATCTCAACATTACATGCATTATATTATCAAAAGTGATATCTAGACATGAGCTGCACATATTTAAATCATAACACATAGAAAGTATCTTTTAATCCATAATCATTTGACTATACAATCAAGTGAGAATATTTTCTTTCCTTAACAATTTCGGCCTTCGAGGTGGCCTCCTCGACTCACAGACTTCTCCATAACACGTCATGGAGGCAATCTCAACTTTCAAACTTATCTAACAAGGATGACAATTAAGTACCTCCCATAAGCCAATTACCCATTAATTTCACATTCAATCGTTTCCACCGGAACGATAGACAAAGGATTTCCAACTACCTTCTTTGACATAAACACATAAAGCACCGGGTACGTGGAGGACAACAATAGGGGGAAATCATACTCATAGTTTGGTCTATTTCCTTCAAGATTCCATAAGGCCTAGTGTGACTACACATAATTTACCTTTATTACCAATTCACATAATATCTTCATGGAGGAAATCTTGAGAATAAGCCGTTCATTTTCTTCAACTCTAGATCCCTACTGTGAACACCGAAATTAAACCTTGGCGGCCCTTAACTTACTTCTCCACTTATTCTATGATATCCTTGAATGAATATGACCATAGGGTTTCCTATCCAATATGTTTAATCATTGAATGAGGCTTCTTATTTAACATGTTTGAACCTTAAACCCCCATAGATTTAATACAAGAAGGAATAATATGAGATTAAGCTAAAATTATTCAAGAATCCATCAATGTATTGAGCAGGGCATTTCGGGAAGTTATATCCTAGAAGATACAAAGGATTACCACCAATAGTGTGTCACGACCCGGATTTTCCACCCTCGGGAGTCGTGATAGCGCCTACACGTAGAAGCTAGGCAAGCCATATTTAATTACTTTTCGTTTACAACATAACCCCCTTTTTAACAATTTATAACAACAATATAAAAACAACGAAATTAAATAGTAGCGGAAGTCTTAATTATAGAAACTGAATCAAAATGCGGAATAGCCAATATAAGCCTCTACCCAAGATTGGTGTCGCAATAATCACGAACTACTAAGAAATACTAAATACAAATGTCTGAAAGAACACATAAGCTATTTGTCTCGAATACAAGGAGGCAACAGACTAAAAGAGAGAATAAGGGAGACGCCGGGCCTGCGGACGCCTGCAAGGCTACCTTGGGTCTTGCCGGACTGAAGGCCTGCTCCCGTACTAATGCTGCTGTTGCTCCTCGAAACCTGGACCTGTGCAAATAGCACAGAGTATAGCATCAGCACAACCGACCCCATGTGCTGGTAAGTGTCTGACCTTACCCCGACGAGGTAGCGACGAGTCTAGGACCAGACTTCAAACAATCCTGTGCAGATATATATACAAGTACAACGGAAAAGTAGCAAGAACGTAACAATTTATGCTGGGGAGGGGAGCATGCTTCAGGGGTAACAGATAGAAACAAAATATCAGGAATAATGGTACATGCATCTACAGCCTAACTTCTAGAAATAATGAACAGACAAGGCAACTTTCATATTCAACCCATCTCGTTACAGGTGTGCAACCCGATCCCATTTCTCAATATCTCGTGGTAGGCGTACAACCCGCTCCCATTTCAATATATCATGTGGTAGGCGTACCACTCGCTCCCATTTCAATATATCATGTGTGGTTGGCGTACCACTCGCTCCCATTTCAATATATCATATGTGGTAGGCATACCACTCGTTCCCATTTCAATATATCATGTGTGGTAGGCATACCACTAGCTCCCATTTCAATATATCATGTGTGGTAGGCGTACCACTCGCTCCCATTTCAATATATCATGTGGTAGGCGTACCACCCACTCCCAATACTTTCAACACAGTACAAAATACAATCTCGGCAAGGGAACAATCACAACAAGTCAAACATCCCGACAAGGGAGAGTCAGCTATAACCAATCCTATTCAACTTCTTCTTGGCACAACTAATATCAATATTCCGTCGCAACTTTCATAGGATCAAACAAGAGTACACAATTAGCAAAATTAAGACTCACGGTCATTCTCGACACTGGCGCATGGATACTCGTCACCATGCCCATACGTCGTACCTTACACAAAAAAATATAGCAATTATGACTCAACTCCTAATCCCTCAAGCTAAGGTTAAACCAAACACTTACCTCAACTTCCACAGCCAAATTAATCCACAACAACTGCTTTCCCTCTCGAATTCGGCTCCAACTCAATCAAATCTATAAAATAATGATTCCATAGTATCAATATATGCTAAACAAATCAAAACCAATGCCTAATTATAGATTTCCAAGCTTTCTTCCCAAAATTCCTTAATTGCCCCCAGGCCCGCTTGATCAAAATACGAGGTTCGACCAAAAATAAATTCCCATTCACCCACGAGCCCGAATATATAATTTGTTTTCAAATTCGACCCCAAAACGTGGTCTAAATCAAGAAAATATAAAAAACCCTAACTCTACCCTTTTCCCCCAATTTTTACCCTAAATTGCACGATTTAAGGTTCGGATTTCAATAAACGATGATGGAAAATGAAGAAGACGGGTTGAAAAATACTTACCCAAGAAGCATTGGTGAAGAAATGCTCTAAAAGTAGCCTAGAAGCTTTGGAGAAGAAGGGGTTCGAGTTTTTAATGAAAAATTCCCGTAGCTACTGTTTCTGAAATTAAAATTTAACTGGGCAAAATTACCCTTCGTGTTCGTGACAAGAGGGTCGCGTTCGCGAAGTGTATCTCTGGAAAGGCCATCATGTTCGCAAGCTAAGGGAGTGCGAACGCGAAGAGTAAAAGCTAGGGATTCAGAATTTTGTTCTATGCGAACGCGTGGGAGCTTACGCGAACGCGGTGAAGGAATTTGTAAGGCTACGCGTTCGCGAGTTGCTGTATGCGAATGCGAATAGGAAAATTTGGCCAAGTCCCCATGGTTCAAATAACCCTATACTTTCGCGATGCGGTAATGCGAACGCGATGAAGGGCCAACTCAAGGCATCGCGAACGCGAAGAAGGAACTGTCTGCAACAGCTGAAACCCATTTTCTGCAACTTTTCCTAAGTCTGGAATCACGCCAAAACACCTCCAAAACACTCCCGAGCCCTTGGGAATCCTAACCAAACACATACACTAACTCAACAATATCCTACGAACTTAACCGTGCGATCAAATCGCCAAAATAACATAAAAAACAATGAATCAAACCTCAAAATCAATAGTTTTTCTTCAAACTTCATAAACTTTCAATTTTAGAACTTGTAGTACGAAACACGTCAAACGACATCCGATTTCAACCAAACTTCACAGGAATATCTTAAATCACATGTAAGACCTGTACCGAGCACCGGAACTAAAATACGAGCCCAATACCAACACGTCCCAATCGATTTTTATTTCAATTTTCCTTAATAATTTCAGAAAAATAATTTCTTTTAAAAATTTATTTCTCAGGCTCGGAACCTCAGATTTCGATTCTGGGTATAAGCCCGAGTGCCATATTTTTCCACGGACACTCCGGGACCGTCAAATCACGGGTCCGGGTCCGTTTACCTAAAATATTGACCAAAGTCAAATTTAATCATCTTAATATCAAAATTTAGCAATTTTCATAGAATTTCACATTAGGCTTTCCAGCAACGTGCCCGGACTGCGCACGCAAATTGGGGAAACCCTAAATGAGGTTTCGAGGCCTCGAAAGTATGGAATGAGAAAGAAAATAGGTGATGACCCCTTTGGATAGTCACATTCACCACCTCTAAAACAACCGTTCTTCTTCTAACGGACAAGAGAAAGAAGTACCTGAGTCGGAAAATAGATGAGGATAACGGCTCCGCATATCAGACTCGGAATCCCAGGTCGATGCCTCAGGAGGCTGACCTCTCCACTGAACACGAACAGAAGGAAAACTCTTGGATTTCAACTGACGAACATGCCGATCCAGAATAGCTACTGGCTCCTCCTCGTAAGACAAGTCCTTATCCAACCGGACAGTGCTGAAATCTAGCACGTGAGCTGGATGATCTCCGTGATACCTCCGAAGCATGGATACATAAAAAACTGGATGCACGGCTGATAAGCTGGGCGGCAATGCAAGTCTATAAACCACCTCTCACACTAAATCAAGAATCTCAAACGGACCAATGAACCTAGGGCTAAGCTTGCCCTTCTTCCCAAATCTCATCACGCCCTTCATAGGCGACACTCGGAGCAATACTCGCTCACCAACCATGAAAGCTACATCTCGAATCTTATGATCTGCATAGCTCTTTTGCCTGGACTGAGCTGAACGAAGCCTATCCTGAATGATCTTGACCTTGTCCAAGGCCTCCTGAACCAAATCCGTATCTATCAACCGAGCCTCTCCCTTGAACTATCCAATCGGAGACCGACACCGCCTACCATATAAAGCCTCATAAGGAGCCATCTAGATGCTCGACTGGAAGCTGTTGTTGTAGGCAAACTTCGCCAAAGGCAATAACTGATCCCACAAACCTCCAAAGTCAATAACACAAGCTCGAAGCATATCCTTCAAAATTTGAATAGTCCACTCGTACTGACCGTCCGTCTGGGGATGAAATGTTGTGCTCAACTCAACCCGTGTGCCCAACTATCACTAAACTGCTCTCCAAAAGCGCGAGGTAAACTGCGTACCCCAGTCCGAAATGATAGATGCCGGCACACCATGAAGGCGAACAATCTCCTAGATATAAATCTCAAGCTAATCTCTCGGATGAATAGGAGACTGCCACAGGAATGAAATGTGCTGACTTGGTCAGCCTATCCAAAATGACCCAAACTGCATCGAACTTCTTCCGAGTCAACGAAGTCCGGTAATGAAGTCTATGGTGATCCTCTCACACTTCTACTCGGGCAGCTCAATCCTCTGAAACAAACCACCAGGCATCTGATGCTCGTACTTAACCTGCTGACAATTCAAACACTGAGCCACATATACAACAATATCATTCTTTATCCTACGCCACCAATAATGCTGCCGCAAATCCTGATACATCTTCGCGGCGCCTGGAAGAATAGAGTACCAGGAGCTATGGGTCTCCTCTAAAATCAAATATAGAAGCCCATCCACATTGGGCACGCAAACTCGCCCCTGCAATCTCAAGACTCCATTCGTATCTAAGGTAACCTGCTGGGCACCTCCATGCTGCACCGTGTCCCTAAGGACACACAAATGGGGATCATCAAACTGCCAATCACGGATACGCTCCAATAATGAAGAACGAGTGTCACACCTCCCTTTTTACACACCTACCCCGAAGGAGGATAAATGTATAAGGGAGTTTTTCCATTTAAAGTGACATTATTCGAAATGGGATTATTTATTCGACTTTTAGAGTCGCCACTTGGGATAGGATTGGCTTTTTTGTGTCCCAAGTCACCGGTTTAATTTAAATCCCAAATCGAGGAAAATTGTCGATTTCCCAATTAGAGTCTGCGAACCAGAAATTCTATGAAAGGAATTTTGTTGACCCGAGGGAAGGTGTTAGGCACCCCCGGATCCCGTGGTTCTAGCACGATCGCTTAAATTATTATAAATGGCTAAAAATCTAATTTTTATACATGTTCCAACCTATAGTGCAATTTTATAATTATTTACCGTTATGTAAATTATTATTTTTATTTAAGAAAAATGAATGCCATTTAAGAACGTATTTTTGGATCACGTTACATGAAATGCACCCGGATCCTCGACACATTCTTATTCAACGTTTTCGGATTTGGATTTGAGTCGCATGAAATGCACACCCGTATTTTGGAAGGTAATTTTATTAAAATCGCGTCTAAAGAAACTAACGTGTTGTTATCTTTTGGGAAAGCCGTGAAATTTGCTAAACGGCTCGTCCCGAATTTCTAAGTATTTTTATTAAGTCGTTAATGAGGGCCCCGCAATTTGTATTTTTGTTCGGCGAGGCTCATCTCATTTTATTATTAAAAGGCCAACTTAAAGCAAACTAAAATTTTCTATTTATTATTTGTCTCTAAAAGGCCAATTAATTCACATTTATAAATTCGAGCCCCGAATTCAAACAAAAGGGAAGACCCTTCTAGCTTGAACCCGCTACCTAATTCGAAACCCAAATTTATATGTGTAAATTAATCTCCTATTCCTAATAATCTAGTTAAAAGAGTTTTAACTCGGAACAATTTTTATTTATTGGGCCTTAAGAACGTGGCCCAGTGCAGTTCAAGGGCTAAACGCAGGCTCGCGTAGGCCCAAAGAAGACCCCCTTTGCACGTTCAACTTTGTCCATTATACAATGGTATTGTAAATTAATTATCACTAATTGCTGAAGGAGGAATGAATATTTGTAATTAACTTGTATCAATCATGGACAGTCCCTGATTTTAACCAACGAATCCATGTTTAAATTCCAGCCTAATTGCGATTCACACAGGCACACACGTTCACTTACCAAACTCATTATAGTTGTAAGAATAAACTAAATCAATTTTATGTCCATGATCATAGCCATTCTGATCAACTAAACGAATTCAAATTACAATATACTAATAGCACAAAGTTAAAACTCAACTCAAACTGCCCTAATTCGAACTAAGACACTGATATTAGCACGTTGAAATATTAAAACCATTAAGCCCAATTTTAAAACTGTTGGAAGTAAGATGTCCTAGATCACCTCATATTACATAAGTAAGATCCAAACTAAACTGCTGATTACAGATTCAGATATTCACAAGAACTAATCCAATAGTTGTGGATCATCTTTAATCCATTTCATGCCCAAAATGTGAAGCTACATCAAAGACTCAAGGTGTGTACTTGAGTGAATGAAAATATGAGAAGAAAAGAAGTCAACAACTTTGAACAGCAATAGCAACCAAACTCAGCAGTATAGCATCACAAAACAGGCCAGGAAATAATTTTGAAAACCAGAAATGCAGGCAGACTCAACAGATCAATTCAACACACTTGAAATGCACTCATAGCCCTCAAAGATGAACCCAGATACCTCTGAAATCCTACTGGACCCAAAACCAACTGAAATTCAAACTAATTAGGCCCCAAATTCAACTGAATCAGTCATTAATCACTTCTGAACACCTTTAGAATTAAAGCCTCGAGCCGGAATGAAAATACCAAAGGAAAAACTGAGAATCACTCACTAATTAATGAAACAGTAGAAATATTTTTTTTTTGGTTTTGCTATTTCTGAATGTTTTTGTATTTTTTAATCTTTGAATTCAAATGCTAACTTGAAATTAGAAAAAAAGAAGAGAGTTTTTGGTGGGAAATTTTGGCGGCTGAAGATCAGGGAATTTTCAAGGGGTTTCTCAAACTTTTGGGGAATTTTCAGAGATCAAAAACTTGTTAAAGAAGGCATTGGGGTTGCCTTTTATAGGAAACCAATAGGGCAGAAGGTTCTGGGAGTTTCCACAGATTTTTTCCCTCTTTTAATTTCAGATTTTACCTATTGAACCTTCAATTTCTAACTTGTTTCTCAAGTTACTACCTTAAGTTTATTAAAATCTACACTAAAGTCCTATTCTAGAAGGCCCTAGGGTGTTCTTTTGGTTATACAATACCTAGATTACCCTTACCTTGGTTTTGAATTTACCATTCTTAATCAAACTACCCTTTTTCATGCCCAAACTACCCTTTAAACCCCCCATTAATTACCAACCAGACCTAACCCTATCAATTAAACCTCCAATCCTTTACCCTAGTTGAGGTTCAGCTATATCCAATCACCCTAACAATTTACTAACAAACAATTGATGAACTAAGGAACAATTACGGATTCAAAACACAAAACCCAACTTTTTTAAAAACCTAATTAACCCTAAGTTTAAAGAATTCAAACCAATCAAATTATTATTATCAGAAGAAAGCATACACATTAAAATTGAATCGAAACTAACAGAAAATACATTTAAACTAACAATTTGAACCAACTAAACTTACAATTAAGTACTTAAACCAACAAGACAAAAATGAAAATCAAAGTTAAACTAATTAAATCAGAAAAACTTACTGATTTTATCATTCAAACCGAACTAAAAAATCTTAAAAACCACTAATTGTAACAGCATGCAGATAAACATAAATAAGGAAAATAAAAAATGAAATAAAAATAAAAATCAGGAAACTTACTGATGAAAAGAAAATTTCGGCCAGCCATTAATGTCCGAATCTTCCCAAAATTCCTGACACGCAACATCCCTAATCATGTGTTTTCATAAGAAAACACATGGTTAGGGATATTACGGTCCGAAATCACAAAGATTTTGAATTAGGGTTTTTGGCTGGAAAAATTGAAATGAAGATTCGAGAAAACCCAGGCAGATTCAAGAAAAACGGGTATATGGATTAGGTAGAGGAGGCTCAGGCGGTCACATGGTGTTAATTTGGGACTGTTTGGGTTACTTTGGGTCTTGGCCGGAGAATCTTTGATATAATATTTGACGCTTTTGGCCGGAATTTGAAGGAAAACATTTGCATATTTGGAAAGAGGGTGAGAAGGGGAAGCTGGGGTGTTATTTTGGTGGCCATTGGAGTGACCGGCGTTCACCGGCGGCGGCTAGGGTTTGGGTTGTTTGAGAAAAACCAGTGGGTTTTGAGGGAAACTAAGCTCATATTCGAGAAGAGGGTGGCAAGGTGTTCAAGTGGTGAAAATTTGAGGGTTGTTGGAGGAAGGCCGCCGCCGTGAGGCGATTTCCGGCGGCGGCGATGGGCAGAGATGTGGCGGAGCACAGTGGTCGGCGGAGACAGGGTAGGGAAGGGAGAGTCGGTACGAGGAAGGGGGGTTTGGTCTAGGGTTGATGGGGTTTTTAGGACAGCTATATTGAAATGGGGGAATCAATGGGGACCGTTGGATTGAAGATGATAAACGGCCAGGATTGTTTGGCGAAAAAACGTCGTCGTTTTGTTAAAAGGGGGATCAGTAGGGGCCGTTGGATGCTCATAGATGAATGGCTGAGATCAAACAACGCCAAACTGCGTCGTTTCAATATAAGGGAAGGCAGGCCGGGCAGGGGTTGGGTTGGACTGGGCAATGGGCTGGGTAATTTTTAGTTTGGGCCATACAAAATAATTTGAAATTAGCCCAATTCGGGCAGCCCTCTTTTCCCTTAATTTCTTTTATTCAATTTATTTGTATTTCTTTTATTTATTTATTTTTTGTTTTCATTTCGTATTTTTTTTTTGTATTTTAGTTTTTCTGATTTTATAAAACGCTAAAATAAACTCACAATCAAATTAACACTAAAAATTAGATTTCCTAATTAATTCCTAATTAAAGAAAAATACAAACTAATACCAATTTGAATTAAAATGCAAAATGGACCCTTTTTGTTGTTTTCTTTACAAATTAATACTAATTGATACTAAAATTGTGAAATTAAATCCCTAAATGCAAGTGCATATTTTTTGTATTTTTATACGAATAAAAATTAACCAATTAACACAAAATTCACAAAAAAATTGTAAAATAATAAAGAAATCATTTTATTTTAAATTTTGGAAATAATTTGCTTAGGGCAAAAATCACGTGCTCACAGCTGCCCCTCTTTGCCCGGAAACACGAAGAGTTTTCGTGCAAAGACAAGTGAGCGGAAACGAGCGATTTTTGCCCGTTCGCATATTCCGTGTGAAGCATCTTTAAAAAGTTTGACCGCACCCTATTTCAGAGGTTGCCTACATATCCTGGGCTAAACAGGAATCAGGTCAGTATAGTTCGGGAAGGTTTGGTAGCTGGGACTACCAGGAGCTGTGATTGTCATTGTTGTTGCTGCTGCTGCTAATGCTTGCTGACCTCTTTATTACACCAAAAAGGAAAATCAAAGCTAAGCTAGCTATGCCTATCAACTATGAGTTACAAGATTCCTATCTATGATTCTCTTGAAACTTGATCTTGAGTCTTAGCTGATTTTGCTGTGGGCTCTGATTTGAATCTTGATGCTCGTAAGTTGTAGGTGTTTACTTCTTCATGCAATATTGGGTCAAGATAGGATCAGCGGAGCTTATGACTTCGATCAGGTTTTGAGCAATCCGCACCCTTACTTGCTTCACGTTTGAATTCATTTCTTTTGTTCTTTTTCTTCTTTCTTGATTCTGAATTGAGATTTATTCCATTGGTCGTCTCGCACCTTGTGTCTTGAGATCAACCTGCTTAAGATACCAAAACAAACAGACAAACGAAAGTTTCTGCCCCAGTTTTCACTAGGAAAATTTCGTGAGTTAGTTGTGACACATATCTAAACAATTAAATCAGGATTGTGTATATCTATGAATGAATCCAGGTTATGCTAGAAGATGATCGGGTTATGCCGTAAAAAGAAAAGGGTCTCGGGTTATGCCGGGACTTGTAAGAAAAATGCTCCATGGGTTATGCCAGAGAGATCCTCAGGTTATGCTAGGATTTGGGAAAGAAAAGGCTCCTTGGGTTATGCCAGGGAGATCCTCGGGTTATGCCAGGATTTGGGAAGAAACAGCTCCTTGGGTTATGTCAGGGAGGTCCTCGGGTTATGCCGGGATTTGGAAAGAAAAATCCCCTTGGGTTATGCCAGGGGGATCCTCGGGTTATGCCGGGATTTGGAAAGAAAAAGCTCCGGGGTTATGCCAGGGAGATCCTCGGGTTATGCCGGGATTTGGAAAGAAAATGGCTTATTGGGTTATGCCAGGGAGATCCTCGGGTTATGCCGGGATTTGGAAAGAAAAGGCTCCATGGGTTATGCCAGGGAGATCCTTGGGTTATGCCAGGATTTGGAAAGAAAATGCTACTTGAGTTATGTCAGGGAGATCCTCAGGTTATGCCGGGATTTGGAAAGAAAAAGTTCCTTTGGTTATGCCAGGGAGATCCTCGGGTTATGCCGGGATTCGGAAAGAAAATTCTCCTTGGGTTATGCAGGGAGATCCTCGGGTTATGGCGGGATTTGGAAAGAAAATTCTCATTGGGTTATGCCAGGGAGATCCTCGGGTTATGCCGGGATTTGTAAAGAAAATGCTCATTGGGTTATGCCAGGGAGATCCTTGGGTTATGCCGGGATTTGGAAAGAAAATGCTCCTTGGGTTATGCCAGGGAGATCCTCGGGTTATGCCGGGATGGTTAATGAATGGGGTCCTATGCTACCATGATTTGTTTTTCTTTTGGGGTTTTCATTTTCATTTCTTTCTTCTTCTTCTTTTTCTCTTGTTTTTTTAATATATTTTCCCTTTTTATTTAGCAAAACGCATGAAAGAATTTGGGGGGAACTTCCCTTTCTGTCACTTTCCTGCTGCAAAGCTGTTTCGGCGCTTGCGTATTTATTTCTTTCTGGGTTGCACCTGCTTCTTGCACGGTTGCCCTGAATAAGACATGTTTTCAACAAAGAACAATTTGTTAGTTTGAAACGGTGGTTGGTTTTGTGGCCTTGATCATCCCAATTTCTTGATCCCGGCCCCCTTTCCGTTGAGAGACTTTGCTTTTTGTTGGCCTTGAAGGCGACTCTCTTTTCAAACCGACTGGGTTCCACTCTCAGGGTTTCATCATGACTCGCCCGTGTGGGCTCTGTACTTTTCACTTTATTCTACCTTCGGGACCTTTGTCTTTGACTTTCTTTCTTTTCAAATGCCTTTGCTTTGAGAACATCAAACACTATGGTCAGTCGGGATTGGCCTGACGCACTCGCTGAGGTTGGGCATTTTCTTCGACTCTGACCAGGCGGTGCCTGATAGAACCAATCCTTCCACCTTTCTTTGTAGTGATTTCGGAATCATTGTTAAACCGAAAGGGATTCAAGGAAGAAATATACAAAAGGAAAGCGAATGAGTTTAAAGAGAAGTGTCCCTTTGGGGGGAAAAGAAGGACTTATATAGGGTGTGCATGCTAGCTTCAAATGAACATGACATGCTTCTTGGACTGGACGCCCGACCCACACAACTTTTCAGCTTCTCGTGAACCCATTGATACGCATTTCAAAACCAAGGAACCTTGCCAGGATTCTTTTAGTGGTGAGATGTCTTCTTTTCGGCCGACGGCGCCCTTTGCGGTTTTTCGCCAATCGACCTCTCTCATTTCTCTTTTCACCGTCGCTCGATAGTGCTCTTTGCGAGTTTTCACTAAGCGGACTCTCTCATTTTCATTTTCTCTACTCACCATCGCCTTATGGTGCCCAAAGGTTTTCACCGATAAGACTCTCTCATTTTATTTCTCTCAATTTGAATTGTATCAGATTCCAACAATGACGTTTTCCACTTCCCTGCCTTTGCCAATTGATCGGAAGGACTTGGACAAGGTCTTTGGGGTAAAAGGATTTTGGGTGGAACTACAACTTTGGAACAATTTCGGCGGATTCAGGATCGAACCATAATATCATCTGCCCCAGTTTCAATTTTTTGGGGTAATTGGAATTTTTGTTTTGGTATGACTGAACCTCAGGGAGAGGCTGCCTACGTACCCTTTCGGGATCAAGTCAAAACGTAGTTCAGGCAAATAATTTTTTTTTTTTTGGTTTTTGTTTTTGTTTTTGTTTTTGTTTTGTTTTGTTTTTCTTTCCTCTTTCTTTTTCCTTTCCTTTTTCTTTTTTCTTTTTTTTCTTTTTTTTTTCTTTTTTTTTCTTTTTCTTCTTCTTTTCTTTTCTTTTCTTTTTCTCTTTTGTTTTTCGATAGTACTTACGGGTTCCAAAGAGGGTAGTCAAGGAAATGGAACCGGCTCAAAGGATTTACGAAGGATTGATAGTGTTTGGGGTAGCGGAAAGGAAAGCCTTCGTCATCTCAATTGCACAAAAGCCATCACCCCAGGAGGTATAGACATAGTACCTTTTTACTGCATCCGCATTGACTGTTGTTTCAGGATCATTTCCTTCAATGTCTCTTAGATACACTGCTCCTTTTGGCAAAATCTTTCGGATTATGTATAGACCTTTCCAATTGGGAGCAAACTTTCCTTTTGCTTCTTGGTGATGAGGAAGAATGCGTCTGAGCACGAGCTGTCCCACTTCAAAGTTCCTGGGATGTACTTTATTGTTATAGGCGCGGGCCATTCTTTGTTGGTACAACTGCCCGTGGCACACTGTGGCCATCCGTTTTTCATCAATTAGTGACAGCTGCTCTATCCGGGTTTTAACCCATTCACTGTCCTTGATTTCTGCTTCAACGATTATACGAAGCGAAGGAATTTCTACTTCTGCAAGTATGACTGCTTCGGTTCCATAAACCAACAAGTATGGGGTGGCTCCGATTGATGTACGCACTGTGGTGCGATACCCGAGCAACGCAAAAGGTAGCTTTTCATGCCATTGCCTAGAGTTTTAAATCATCTTTCTCAAAATCTTCTTAATGTTTTTATTTGCTGCTTCGACGGCACCATTGACTTTTGGCCGATAAAGGGTAGAGTTTCTGTGCGTTATCTTGAATTGTTCACATACCTCTCCCATCAAACGACCATTCAAGTTCGCCGCATTGTCGGTAATGATAGTTGCAGGAATACCAAAGCGACAAATGAGATTGGAATGTACAAAATCTACCACGGCTTTCTTAGTGACCGCCTTGAGAGTGATGGCCTCAACCCATGTTGTGAAGTAATCAATTGCAACCAATATGAATCTATGCCCATTTGAAGCTTTCGGCTCGATTGGCCCAATGACATCTATACCCCAGGCAACAAATGGCCAAGGTGCTGACATCGGATGAAGCTCCATTGGAGGTGGATGAATCGAATCACCGTGCACCTGGCATTGATGACATTTCCGAACGAAGCTGAAGCAATCCTTCTCCATGGTTATCCAATAATATCCCGCTCGCAAGATTTTCTTTGCCAAAACATATCCGTTCATATAGGGTCCGCACACCCCTGCGTGCACCTCATGCATAATTCTTCCGGCTTCTTCGGCATCAACGCATCTTAGCAAGTTGAGGTCCGGAGCCCTTTTATACAAAACGTCACCGCTTAAAAAGAAACCACTCGCATGCCGTCTAATGGTTCTCTTCTGGTCCCCAGTGTCTTGTTCAGGATACTCTTGTGTTTTCAGAAATCTTTTGATATCATGATACCAGGGCTGAATGCTGGGTTCCACCTCAACCGCATTACAATAACCGTGCCTTTCTTTGATTTGAATTTCCAAGGGATGAATATGAGCATTGCCTGGGTAAGGCATTATTGAAGCTAAAGTGGCGAGTGTGTCAGCTAGTTTATTGTGGCATCGAGGAATGTACCTGAACTCTATTGACTTGAAGCGTTTAGTGAGATCTTCCACATGTTTCCGGTACGGGATGAGCTTAATGTCTCGAGTCTCCCACTCCCCTTGTGCTTGCCGGATAATCAAATCGGAGTACCCCATGATCAATAAGTCTTCCACTTCCTGGTCGATTGCCATATTCATGCCCATGATGCAGGCTTCATATTCAGCTGTGTTATTTGTGCAGAAGAATCGGAGTCTAGCTGTAGCTGGATAGTGCTGACCATTAGGTGATATCAAGATTGCTCCAATGCCTACACCTCTTGCGTTTACCGCTCCGTCAAAGAACATTTTCCAAGCACGAGTGTCTTCAGAGATAGGTTCTACTGAATTAACTTCTTCATCTGGGAAGTATGTACTCAATGGTTGGTACTCCTCATCAACCAGGTTTTCTGCTAAATGATCTGCTAATTCCTGGGTTTTCATTGCCGTGCAAGTGACATAGACTATATCAAATTCAGTGAGCAAGATTTTCCATTTTTCCAGTCTCCCAGTGGGCATCGGTTTCTGGAATATGTACTTCAAAGGATCCAATATGGTTATGAGGTAGGTATTGTGGGCTTGCAAGATAGTGTCTCAACTTCTGAGCGACCCACGTCAGAGCACAACATGTTCTTTCCAACAAAGTATACTTGGCCTCGTAACTAGTGAACTTCTTACTTAGATAATAAATTGCTTGCTCTTTTTTGCCGGTTATATCGTGTTGCCCCAGAACGCAACCATAAGAATTTTCCAATACCGTCAAATACAAGAAAAGATGTCGCCCTGGCTCAGGTGGGACCAACACCAGAGGATTTGACAGATATTCCTTGATCTTGTCGAAGACCTCTTGACATTCAGACGTCCATTTGATTGCTGCATCTTTATTTAACAGTTTGAATATGGGCTCACACGTGGTAGTCAGTTGAGCAATGAACCGACTAATATAGTTTAACCTGCCCAGTAAACTCATCACGTCCTTCTTAGTTTTCGGAGGGGGTAGATCTCGAATAGCTTTTATCTTTGTTGGATCTAGCTCGATCCCTCTTCTACTGACTATGAAACCCAAGAGCTTGCCTGATGGAACTCCGAAGGCACATTTGGCCGGATTCAGCTTCAAATCATACTTGCGCAGCCGCTCAAAGAATTTTCTCAAATATCGAACATGGTCATTCTGAGTTCTGGACTTGATGATTACGTCATCCACATACACCTCTATCTCTTGGTGCATCATGTCATGGAAAATGGCGATCATGGCTCTCATATAGGTTGCCATGGCATTCTTCAGCCCAAATGGCATGACCCGATAGCAGTAAGTGCCCCAGGGTATAGTGAAAGTTGTCTTCTCAGCATCTTCTTCATCCATCAACACTTGGTGATATCCTGCGTAACAATCTACAAAGGACCGTATTTCATGTTTGGCACAGTTATCAACAAGGATGTAGATGTTGGGCAGCGGAAAATTATCTTTGGGACTTGCCCTATTCAAATCTCTGTAGTCCACACACACCCGGGTCTTCCCATCTTTCTTTAACACAGGAACTACATTGGCTAACCATGTAGTATATCGGACCACCCGGATTACCCCTGCTTTCAACTGTTTTGTGATTTCTTCTTTGATCTTATCACTGATATCGGGTTTAAACTTTCTTTGCTTTTGTTGCACTGGAGGACAATCGGGGTAAATTGGCAGTTTGTGCACCACTAGATCCACACTCAGTCCTGGCATATCATCATACGACCAAGCAAACACATCTTTAAACTCAAACAAGAGTTGGATTATTGCATCTCGAGTTTTCTCATCTGTGTGAATGCTTATTTTGGTTTCCCTTATTTCTTCGGCAGTTCCCAAATTAACCGGTTCAGTGTCATTCAGATTTGGCTTAGGTTTGTTCTCAAATTGTTCCAATTCTCGGTTTATTTCCCTAAAAGCCTCTTCTTCATCATATTTCGGTTCTTGATTCATTATTTCACAGTTAAACAACGTGTTTGAGTCGGGGCATGAAGTCCGCAAGTATGTCATGTTATTTAAAGCCGCATTATTATAACTGAAAAGAAAAGATAAAAGGGAAAAAATAACAAAATCAGAGAGACTAAAGAGAAAATGGACGACGAAATATTGATTTCATTTCTTGGAATTTTAGGAAGATAACAGGGGTTTACATGAATTCAAAAGACAAGAAACTAAAAGAAACATCCGAGTTACACCCTGAAATAACCCGAGATGCAGTAAAGGTGACAAGGCTAGTCTACCGGGAATCCCGCCTGATCGAGAAAGGCGTAGCCTTCCAATTTTGGAGTTTGGAATCTGGTCCCATGTAGAGCACCTCAGCGGTGCTAGTCCCTTCCCCTGGCTGGACCATGTTGGTTTCATAAAGCAT